>CBVK0101039683.1:0-18400 GCA_900067695.1 Picea abies | reverse complement strand
GATTTTGTAGTTCGAAAGGGCAAAGTCAAGGATGTTGGGCAAAGATAATCACTGGGAGATTGATGAAGAAGTGGAGGTTAAGACATTGGCCAAAAGACTGAAGAAATTAATAAGTCAAAATAGAGAGAGATGAAAACGCTCTCAAAAGTCAATTACATTTTGATCGCTAACAGTGCCTATCATGCCAATCTTTTTGCATTGATTTCTCAATTGATTTGTGAAAGTCTACTAAAAGCATGGTCTCATCAAGTTCTTGCAACTCCATAACCCTCTCTGTGACTGATCCATCCTTTGACATGTGTGTAATCTGTGCAATGTATAGACTTGGGGTAATGAAATCTGCAGGTACCACAACCTATTTCCCATATCATAGCTAAAATGGAGTATAATTGTGGAGCTTCTTCTTGGTTTTCCTATAATGCCATAAAACGACTGGGACTCTATCATCCCAATATTGTCTGTTTGTGCAAAAAACCTTCGTTAGTCCTCTCTCCAAAATCTTGTTAAACGCCTCTACGGTGCCATTGGATTGTGGATGGTAAGGGATACTTTTATGATGTTGAATTAAGAACTCTGCTGTGAGATTTTCTATTGTACTACTGATAAAATGACCACCCTGATCACTAGTCAGACTCCTAGGACATCCAAACCGAGTGATAATGATTTCAAAAATAAACATGGAAACAGTATCTGTTGAGCAATCCTAAACAACTATTGCCTCAACCATTGTGTAAGGTAATCAGTTGCGGTAATAATATACATGGCCTTTGAGTGCTTAGTCATGGGGTTGATCGGCCCAATGAAATCAACTGCCCACTTCTCAAATGCTTGCAGAGCTTGAACTGGCTAAAGAGGTAATTCTTCTCATCGTGATGGCTTGCGTACTCTCTGACAAACGTCACAAGATATAGCATATTCCTTTGCATCCTTGAAGAGTGTGGCCCACCATAATCCATCTTGGAGGACTTTCTGTGCACTGGCCTTTCCTCCAACATGGCCTTCCGCAACTCCACTATGTCACTCCCACAGTATGTCTTGTCTTTCATGGTCTAAGATACACCTCCTGAGGATACTATATATGCCTAACTTATACAATTTCTCCACAATCAATTGATAGTCCGTTGCTTGAACCACCATATGGAATTTCTAAGTTGGGGAGTATGTTTCTGGGAAGGTCCCTGTATTCAAGAAAACTGCTATGTCTTCCAGGTATTTTGGTACGACCTCAACCCGGAACAGGTCTGCATCTGGGATCTGATCATTGACTTCTTTGCCACTTTCTCTTCACTCTAACCTAGACAGGTGATCAGGGCCCATGTTGGATCTTCTTGGTTTGATGATTACCTCAAATGAAAATTCCTGAAACAGTAACAACCATTGACAAATTCTTCCTTCCAAGACATCCTTGTTAACTAGATATTTTAACATAGAATGATCATTGAAAAATTTAAAATGAGAGCCTAACAAGTAATGTCTAAACTTTTGTAGAGTATAAATCATATCTAAACCCTCCCTTTCTATGGTTGTATAGTTTCTCTTAGCTTGTGATAGATTCCTTCTAGCAAAGTAGATGGGATGATCCATGGCTCGAGCTCATGGTTGTGCTAAGATGGCTCCCAGGGAAATACATGATGCGTCCATGTTGGATGCAAGCCGAATAAAAAAGAAAGGGAATTTTTGGAGGAGAATCATGCAAGAGGAAAAAGACAACCAGAAGGAAAAATAGCATGCGCACATACATGGAAGACCTAACGATGCCAGGGTTAGGGTTTTTGTAATGTATTGTAATGGCTGGTGAGTCGAAGATATAAATAAGTAGTACTTAGGAGAGGGGAAGAGACACACAAGGACAAAGAGGGAAAAAGGAGAGAGAACTATAATAACTATATGACTCAGTCAACTGGTGAGAAAAGGATGGAGTGAGCGACTCGATCCCGAGGGTTAGATCACAGGATGAGGAGTCCGGTGCAATCTAGTCAACCTTGCAGGGATCGATGAGCCCGTGTGAAAGAGCGATAACTAATATTGTAACCACGCGCGGCGTGGGGTATTTCCAACTATAGTAAAATCCTAAGAGACAGATCTTTGTGGATGTAGCCCAGGAGGGAGTGAACCACAATAACACTGTGTTATGTGACTAAATGAATGCATCCTTGTGTTTGATTAGTTGATGAATTTTACATGAATGAAGTAACTAAGTAGATCTAGTATGTTTCATGCATGCATAGAATGAATGTTATAACTAGATATTAAATGGAATGAATACAGGTTACGACATACAAACATAGATCTTGCTCAGCCTCAGGTTGCAAGCACCTGAGTATTGCAACTACCCATAGAGATATCTCGGGTGAGACTATGTAGTGCACTCCATGTACTACGTTTCCTTCTAGATTACTATAGGGGGCGATTGTCTTTAAGGGATTTTGTTGGGAAGCTTCTTAGTTCTAATCTAGGGTCAATCTGTAATGGTCAATGAGAATCAAAATACCCCATAAGAATCCCTCATGACCAATAGAAGAAGAGTAGATAGACAAAAGGAAAACAAACAAATGGTTCTGTTGCCAACTGATTGGAAGGCAATGGGATTGAGCACATGAGATCTGCGGAAGAAGCATCAAAAGAATGTGGGAACGAATGATAAGAAGGTGAAATAATGCAAATCTAAAAGGAGATGTTGAGACCATGGAATTCCATGAAGGTAGAGATAGAGAGCTGGTTGAAGACAAAGGAATTACCATTTGCGCAGAAAGATGACAGAAACCCGGAGTTAACACCATACATATATTTGGACAAGTATGTATTCACTGACTTACATGAAGTATTCTTTTGTGATTTCCCACACATATTGTGGGAGTGGATAAAAATATTGAAAGACAACCATCCTGTGAATCAGATTAGAGAGCTAGAGTGGAATCTTGAAGAGATCGTGCAACTACAACGAGTTGATAATAAGTTTACACATGTAGTAGATTTATGGCTAGACAACATTGTTGTCGAATTTATCATAGAGTTTGCAGTAGACAAAACAAAGTTGTACGAAGAAACTGAACAAGAATTTTTGAAGGGACCTCAAGGTAGGTATATCAGATCATTATATACTTCCATTAAGATATTGCTATGTAATAAAGGTCTAATGACTATGGAGTCAGACAACTGAACTTTTTTGCATGCATGGGGGAAGGGGGGAAGCACTGAAAGGAAAAGGAAAAATGGAAGGAGAAGGGCATAAATGAAAGAAGGAGGAGGCATTGGACCCAATTATGATGGAGGACGACCAGATCAATTAGATCATGGTGAAAACTGGAAAGACGCGCAGTGGAGTACCCTACCAATATAAGGTGAACACCAAGAAGAGAGTCATAACCGCTAGGGAAGGCTTGATAAGTGATAAAGACAAGGTAGGGGAGCTTTGGGTTGTGGAGAATATTGAGAAAATCCTGCACATGACATATGAGAGGAAGACGAGAGGTCCAAGATCGGAAATAGAAGGAATCACTCCTATCCACATCAGTGTCAGTGTGGAATCCATAAACCCATGTGTGACTAACACACTATGAAGAACACCACCGTTTAGACAATTGAATTTTGGGAGAAGAAATACAACAAGAAGTACATATACACAACGAACAACAATTGGGGGAGCCAGTTCAGGAAGTAGTAGTCAAGTATCTACACTACACAGAGGTAGTAGTTCAACATTCAAGATGTCGGGACATGATCCAACGATTAGGTTACCAGAATTCAAAGGAGAGGTGTCGGAGGACTCGGAGAAGCACCTGTTTATTTGTGAAAATATTTGGGAAGAAAAATAGATAATGGATGAAGACACTAAACTTGCATAGTTAGCTATCACATTAAGAGATCACACACTGGATGGGAATATGGGTTTAGCTGCAAACAATCTGCCAAGGAAAACCAGAATGATTGGATATATCAAGAAGCTGCTGATAAATGAGTTCCAGAAGCCGAGTTCAAAG
This sequence comes from Picea abies, assembly GCA_900067695.1. Classification (NCBI taxonomy): domain Eukaryota; kingdom Viridiplantae; phylum Streptophyta; class Pinopsida; order Pinales; family Pinaceae; genus Picea; species Picea abies. The sequence continues at coordinate 14,420 of CBVK0101039683.1, read as the reverse complement.
GATCAATACATGAACAAGATGATAGAGATCAGACAGAAACCAGGAGAATGTGTATGGGATATTGACCAGAGATTCAAACGACTAAAGGGAAAGATAAAATACGTCATGATAGATATCCAACATAGGCACATGTTCGTCAATTCATTGTTAACACACTTGAAATATCCACTACGACAACAAAAGTTTTAGATGTAGGAAGAGGCTCTGCAGACAACCCTGCAACTAAAAGAGAACAAATATTAGAAGACAGATCTAGCCATCGAGGAGATGAAGGAGGATCTAAATAAATTAGCATTCCATCTAAACTAGAACAAGAACAAGGACAAAAGAGAAGTCGTTTGGTGTACCAAATCTAGGAAATAAGGACACCGTAAGAATGAATATCCAACATTCGCACAGTACATGGAAACAAGAATGCCAGATCCATTACCAATAGGAGGACTATGGTGTGAGATATCTAAGAAACAAGGTCATGATCCATACCACTTCCCAACGATGCAGAAGTACCAGACAATACCGAAGAGCTCATATTGCATCTTTTTCAAATTAGTAGGCCATGATGACAGAGATTGAAGAACCATGGACTTGATGAGGGAACGAACATCAGATGCATATAGGGTGAAGGAAAAAATGATGACCGAGTAAGCCACAGCCTAGTTTAATCAAGTACCAACCCCATGCAACACTGCACAACAACAATATAACACTGTGCAACAACGATACAACACTTCACAACCACAGTATAATATCGCGCAACCACACTATAATACCACACAATATAAACTAGCGCCTCAGTATAACTCGCCGCAAGGGGATCAAGCTGGCTACAAAGGCAGAGGAAGAACAAGAGGAGGATTTGGAAGAGGTATAGGACCAATGGTATGTCACAATTGTCAACAACTAGGACACTATGCAAGAGAATGTCCACTTCCACCAACGACCTATATGTATTGTCGCACATTAGATCATGACATGGAAGAATGCTTGACACTATTAGGGAAGATCCACGAGAAGAGAAATCAGAACAATCAGAATGTTCAGTGGATTTCAATAGAATCTAGGGATGAAGGAAGAAACATCAACATATTTACATTGGGAGGAGCTAAAATGAGAAACAACGTAGTACGACAAAAGACAACACAACACCAATGGGTGAAGAAGAATGCCAAACCAAAGAAATAGTTTGATACACAGAATGAGAAGGAGATATTCAAGCAAGCAAAACAAGAATTTGTGAAGCCAAACATTGCATTGACATCAACCACGCAACATAATAAGGAAGTACTATAGTACGAGATGCCTACATTGTTGGATCACTCCAAAGGAACACAACCCATGGGACAAATAAGTACCATTAAGGGTTTTTTGCAATCCTGTATTAGACTACTAAATGATCCATCCTATGTTAAAGTATTACAAAATATGCTTGAAAGATGTAGCGTAGAAGCAGAAGGAAAGTTAGAACATAAAACAATGAATCACCTACATACAAGGAGGAGAACAAGTACATAATTCAGGTTGAACGCTAACATTGGACATTTTAACATGGGAGATATCATACTGGATTTAGGATCCGGAGTTAATGTATTACCCAATAAGACATAGAAATGTATGGGGGAGCCCACATTAGGATATTCACCGGTTCAAATAAAACTAGAAAATCAACATAGAGTTCTACCAATTAGAATACTAAAAGGAGTAGCAGTAGACCTAGATGGAGTGCAAACTAAAGCTGACTTCAAAGTAATCGAGATAGTGGATGGCACAACACCTTATCCAACATTTCTTGGCTTGGATTGGGCATTTGATAACCAGGCCAGAATCAACTTGAAGATGAGGAATATGATCTTCAAGTCAAGAGAATACAAAGTCATTGCGCCATTGGACCCATAATAAGGGGAAAGGTTCGTAGAGCCTACTTTCTTGGACCTAGAGGAAATTAACCAGTTGTATAGAACAACTGTGCGAGATGAAGGTTATGAAAACCCAACTGCATATGGGGTACTCAGTTGGTGAAACATCACTTCATGTGCGTCGGAATCAGATACGAGCTTAGAAAATTGGCAACAGAGGTTACACGAGGTCTCCAGAAGGAGATGCACAAGAATAGACTGCGCAGTAAGATGGGTAGGTACGGAGATAAGGGAACCTCCCAACTTCCATGGGGTGAATGAACTAGAAGCATTCTTAACATGGTACAAAGTTGAAGTGTTAGAAAATCAGAGAATCCTATCCCTAGATATATCACTCAAGGAAATACCTGTGATATGGTGGGGTGCACACAAAGAAACAGTCAAGGACTGGTACCAATGTAAGCGGTTACTGCACATTAGGTTTGGTGCAGAACAAGGAAGCAACCAATGACAAAAATATGATGGACAGGGGGCACTTGTAGAACACTTGGAGAAGTGCAGAGCGCTATGGAAAATGAAACCACCAGAGGAATGGCCTCACCATTTCGTGCACACATTAGAGGGCATCCCAACAAACTGGTATACAGACCAAGAACTGTGCAGAGGAACTATGAGCTGGAAAATATTACGACAAAAATTTACAGTCACTTTCTCATTTGAGCATGATAACCCCAAAATAGACGCAACACTTAAACAAATCAGAGGGGTGACATTCATTAAGGAACCAAAAGTTGAACTTATGACAGAAGACCAACAACAAAACAGGCAGACAGTGAAAGAACTACTGTCATGCTACCATGTGTAGGAAGAAGCACTAGATGAAGATGACCCACGCGGTATTTAGATTGAGGAAGTTGAAGGAGAGAGAGAAGTGGAAGGTCCATCTCTGGAATCATAAGTGACTGCGACACCGATCAAGGTGAATAAAGTCAACATCGAGACAGTTGAGAATCCCAAAATGACCAACATTGGAGACTATTGGGATGAACAAGCAGTGGAAAGTATAACAGAGATACTACGTGAGTACAATGACTTGTTCCCAACAATGTTCACAGAAATTAAAGGCATAAAAGGAGAGCTAGGTGAAATGAAGATACCTCTCAGAACTAAGGAAAGACTGATCAGACAACGACCATACAGACTAAACCCAATATATAAGAAAAAAATCAAAGCTGAGATCGATAGGATGTTGGAGGCTAGAATCATAGAACCTGTAGAAGAATCAGAATAGATAAGCCTGATGATAGTTCAAGAGAAGAAGCAAGGGGGGATAAGAATATGTGTCTACTTGAGGAAGTTGAAAGATGCGTGCCTACATGACCCGTTCCCTACCCCGTTCATAGATGAAATCTTGGAGAATGTAGGAGGAAAGGAAGCTTATTCATTCATCGATGGATTCTCAGGATACCATCATATTAAGATAGCACCATAGGACATATACAAGAACAATTTTTCCATGGAATTGGGATCCTACCAGTAAATAGTCACACCGTTTGGATTGAAGAATGCACCAACAATATTTTCCAGAGTAGTCATAGCTGCATTTAAAGAATTTATCCGCCAATTCTTAGAGGTATATCTGGACGATTGGAAAGTCTATAGTCTATTGAAAGACCATGTAGAGGTCTTGCGGCTGATGTTAGAAATATGAAGGCAGTGCTAGATATCATTAAATATCAGGAAGTGCATCTTCAGAACACTAGTAAAATATTATAGCGCAGAGACAACAACACATTTCCTGTTTGAGCAAGTGATCACTAGATTTGGTTGCTCGAGGATTTTGATGGGTGACCAAGGAACTCACTTTATTAATAGTATTATTGAGGCTATGACTAAGGAATTTGAAGTTCATCATCAAAAGAGTACACCATATCATCCTCAAGCAAATGGAGCAGTGGAATCCTTTAACAAAATCCTTGAAAATGCACTAACAAAGATCTGCAACGTAAATAGGGATGATTGGGACTTGAAAATACCAAAAGTATTGTGGGCATATAGGACCACATGCAAGAAATTGATAGGACATACACCATTCAAATTGGTATATGGACAAGTTTCTGTGGTGCCATTAGAATTTTTGGTACCTAGTCTGCATGTAGCATCAATTACAAACATGACAGAACGAGGCACAATACATGAAAGGATAAATCAAACGATGATCATGGAGGAATATAGGATTCTAGAAGGGTTCCACCAAGAAGTATAGAAAGCAAGGGACAAATCTTGGCATGACAGACATATCAAAAGAAGGATTTCAAGGAATGAGACTTAGTCTTAGTGTACGATAGTAAATCCCTTCAGGACCTAGGAAAACTCAGAATACATTGGTTAGGACCATACGAAGTAAAGACTGTCACAGACAGGGGAGATGTGCAGTTGAAGGATTTAGGAGGAACATAACTTAGAGGGATGATCAATGGGAGCCAACTGAAGTTGTACAGGGACAGTCGACCTCCTGACACTTAAAAAAAAAAAAAAACACAGAGGAGATACTGCCCTAGACAACAAAAGATAACAACAAAGGCATAATGCACCAAGAAGAGAATGAGCGTGCACACTCGGAAATGATATCACAACGTAGAAAAGGCCAATGACCACTACAAAGAGGGAAACAACAGGAAAGACAGATACGAAAAATAACCGCCAACGGATGACGACTGTCAAACTTAAATAACAAAAATGACTGACGAGAGGCCGCATTAATCACATCAACTGATGACGACAAGGGAATTTAATAGAAATTACGTGGGAAGCATCGGTTCAATTAAAACACAAATTGGGTAACGTCTCTAAGAAGATTCAAATGATTCCTATATAATCTAGTACATGGGATTGGGGAAGTTAGTGAGAAATTAAGAAAATCAGAGAGCAATAGAGTATACAGAGCCGAGAGCAAAGTTTGCAGAGGTTACAGAGGTGACTATGTTCGACGAACAATAACCTTAACACCATGGCACCACCCAAATAAGGAGAACTGAACCAAACTGGTAGACGACCCCGAAGCAATGCCAAATCCTGACCGCAAGCATTGGGAAGCGAAAAGAAACCACTTCAACCTCCATAAGTTGCTAATGGGGATGAAATCTCATCGCACAATATGACACCAGGAAACACCACACCTCTTGTGGAGGAAACCCAATAGATAACACTAGTGGGCATGCACATGGATGTACCAGAAGGGGGATAGGGACAATAGGCTGAGGACTCAGGAAATCATTTGCACCCCGAAAACCATGAAGAAGGTCTGAGAGTTAATGGGATGGTCTCGAACCATGAAGAAATGACTACGCCAGAAAGGTCGCACACAACCACACTGGAAAAACCACATGAGGGGACAATGGAATATGTTGTCAGCCGACCAGATGAGTACGAAGAAGAGCAAACAATGGAGGCTGGAACCTCGAGTTAGCCACCACAACGAAAGGGAAAACAACTAGTACCAAGGTCACCGCGTAGGCAGGATGCTACAACCATTGTCTTTTTGCGCATTCCGAAAGGGGTACATATAGTAGGAAATATGTTAGGCGACATGGAGAAATTGAGGTACTCAGACCATGACGTGACAAACATGGACAAGTTCCCAGAGTTTGCCAAGAAATTTTACCTACAAAATGTGGGTTTAGGACCCTTTGGTGAACCAATTAACCAACCAGTCCAATGGGCAACCAAACTGGCCAAAAATAGGATTCTAGGCCTGTTGGACATCTCACACTTTGGGAGGTGCTAATACACAAACAACCGCGTGAAGCAGCTGATGGCAGTCACCCATGGAGGATACCTGTGGTTGGAACAAGTCATATCAATAGACATAGAGATCATTGCATACATCATAGGGCTACCATCATGGGGGGTGGAACTCGTGCAGTTCCTTGAGGACAAGTGTTGGCACAAGGGAAGACCCAGGGTTCATTGCTACAACAACACACCAACAAAACACTAACTACCAGCCCTTTCGGAAACACCTGCGGAGAAGATAATGTCTCACCTGAGGTAGAGGCAAGGGTGGTTGTAGGACTCAGGTGTCTTCAACCTTAGTTGAGACACAGATCTGTGAGTGTAATACTTAACATAACACTTAGCAGTGGAAATTCATCAATATTTAACCACTATGCTACTGCGCAGATAAAACAGAGCATCGCATCATTCACTCAGATCTAATGTAATTAGGCACTATCATAGAGAGGTAGGTTAGATCTAGCAGATTCAAGCACTAAGCACATTCACATAGGTCATATCTACATTCATATACATTATTAGCACAAAACATATACAAATATATCTATCTATATCAAATAACTTAGTAAGTAAAGACATAAACATATCAAGACATCACACAAAGCAGGACAACACATCATTTACGTGGTTCACCCCCACCCTGGGGATACATCCACCAACTCTTCTTCTTTATTATATTCGGTCAAGCTTCTTACAGGCACGAAGGTTTCTTGTCCTGCCACCGGTTACACTGGAGCCACCCCCGCCACTACTAAGGGAAAATCTCGACCAACAAGGGTCTTTTGAAGCGACCGAGTCACAAGAAATTGTGCCCGACCAACATCTGAAGGAACCAACTATTTCAGACCTTGGAGCTGAAGCTCTCGGTCCACCCGTAACTCCAACCACTGATCTTTTGACACCCATCATCGTAGAGATTTATCATTACAGATGCCAGGCCGTGTCACACACAACAATGGAAACAAATGCTGCCACTTCTTCTGGAAATTCTTCTATTCTCGCTATGGCTGTCACCACAAGGGGTGTTTCACCTCCTAACCCACTATCGCCGATCCGAGCCACCATGGTATCGACTGCCTCTACCTCGAACAATGGTTCAATCCCGTCTTTGGCGGCGACCATTGCTCCTTTCACACAGAGTGCGACAGGCCCTCCATTCTCATACGGGATGCCTAGCTCAGGTACAAGCCCTGTAATATCCTACTCCACTTTAGGGGGTAGGGAGCTCTAAAGCTCCTCTGCAAGGGACCATGGGGGGTACTTCAGCTCCCTTTAACGTTTTCCCTTATGAGGGAGGTCATATACCTTCTTCATCCTCTTCACTCGGAGGTACCCACCAGCAATCCGTTGGGCCAAACAGACACCATAGTTCACTTGGAGTAGGGAGTCAAGGACCACCTTCTCATAATATGTCGGTAGGGTCGACACCATTTTCTTTGTTTAGTGTGTTTGGTAACAACGATTTCTCATCAACTGCTTTCCCGACTGGGGGTAACCCCAGTTATGGTCAACCTAATCCTGTGCAGGGTACTATTCCTGCATAGGGGGCAAACCCAAGAACGTCTTCCACATCAGGACCTTGGAATTCTTGGCAAGGATCAGTTCCCTCGTCAGGAATGCTGATCTAGGGCAATTATTTTCACAACCAATGGAACCCTAGGCAAGGTGTAGTACCTATAGCCATGGGATCAGCATGGGGAAACCCTTCCCAAAGTCCTCTGAATGTAATGCATGCCCAACCAGCTATGTCCTATTTTGGGAATCAACTGATGATGTCTCCTCAAACACAAAATCCGTATGCTAGTCATGGCAATGGTTTTTACCAGAACCTCAGCCAGCAACCCAACTTTTCCTAGAAACCTGGTGCCAGTCAAACTCTAGGCCCCTTTTTCCATGGTTATCATCAACAACAACCAAAACTACCTTTCTTGGCAGCCTTACATTTGCCAGACTTGACAAGGTTTTTGAATGACCCCATTTGTCATCATCCACGTTGGCCCCCTATGTCGATGAAATTGCGTTCGAACATACCAAAGTTTGAAGCTAAGACTAGCGAAGATCAAGGGTATGATGTGACCACCTTCCATATTTGGTGCTTGTCTAATTCGTTGAAAGATGACTCCATGCAACTACAATTGTTTCAACGCACTCTCATAGGGAGTGCTGTGAAATGGTACATTGAGCTCAACCACTCGAGATATTATTCCTTCAGCGAATTGGCAATGGCAATCCTAAACCATTTCCAATTACCTATGAGATACGATGCCATCAGATAATTGGTAGCCAATTTTGAATAGACAAAAGCAGACCATATCTCTGATCACATTTGAGAATGGAGATGCTGGAAGAGTTTGATTAAGGTACCAGTCCCACCAACATTCCTGCTTGAGTGGTTCCTTAAGTCTTTGGTCCCACAACTATCCAAAGACATTGCAACGTCAGGAGTGTTTTTCGAAGAAGATGCCATCATGAGAGCTCAACAACTTGAACTAATTTATTCTCAGTCTGGTTTACTGTACGAGATTTTGCCGGATGCACCACGATCCATACTTGATAAAACCAGATAAATAGATGGACCACATGCCGATGGTATTGTAGTTTCAACACAAACAAAGCCCGCTGAACAACTGACAAAACAATCGCAACAATTGTCTATACAACACACATCAACCAACCAAACTATTGTTTCAGCTACTCCCCCTACCCAAACGCCAGATGTACATAGTGTGCAATCGACAAATCCGAAGGCCGCCCAACAGCCTAATGGAAAGAAAAAACAACGTAAGAAGGGTAAGTGGGATAAGAAACCCACTAATAATTCTGGTGGGGGAAACACCGAGAAACATAAGGAGAAGTATCCGTGTAACCTGCGTGCGGAAGACCACTCGACCGACTAGTGCCCTCGGCTTGCAGAGGCCCAAATTTTTGTGTCACAACAGTAGCCTGGTGTGTTAACAAATCCATTTCAACATTGGAAAAACCTAACCCAAGCCTCTACAAGCGCGGAAGGGGGCAGTCAAGGACCCTCTCCATCTTCAAACAATCCTGCATGCACGAATGTGTATTTGATGAAAGGTGATGCTTTTATATCGACTAGAGCACATGACTATAGTAAGCCAAGCACCTCTAAGAAAGGTAAAGAAGATGAAATCCCATCTCTTCCTCTCTAGATCGAGAAGACCTTGGGTGAAACAATGACATGCATCCCAAAAGGTGCGTTCAAGAAAGCGTCTCACAACCCAAACGCAAGGGTCGCCCATAACTATTATGTGCTATAGGATTTGTCTCAAACCCCTTGTGCGATGTCTACTTTGGAGGTCCTCCAAAGCTACCCTTCCTAGAGAAAATCTTTGTTAGCCACTTTAGGATCTACCGAGACTTGTAATTCGGGTACAATCATGCTGGATACAACCGACTTAAAACCTCGTCTCTCTTACCACGTAGCGTTTCATATAGTAGTGGCTTACCCCATGAAAACTTTTACTTGGAACATTTTCCACATGGTGGTTGATGAGGGCACCTCGACATGCGTCATGTCATTGGCATGTTGGAAGGCCATTGGCTAGCCCATTTTGTCTACGTCACCTACTCTTCTTACCGCTTTCAACGGTCATTCGTTCCGACCACATGGCATCATCCCCTCTTTCCTTGTGTAGTTAGGAGGGAAGACCGTGTGCATCGAGGTAGAAGTAGTCGATGCATCCCTCGACTACAATCTCTTGTTAGGTAGGAGTTGGACTTATTCCATGCAGGCAGTGGTTGCTATAGTTTTCCGGGTCTTGTTGTTTCCACATGAGGGCCGGATCGTGACCATTGACCAATTGTCCTTCTCCTGACCTAACCCTTCATTGGGGGCATCTACGGTCCCGATGATTGATAATCCTCAACCGAGCATTGTCAACATAGGGGTTGGTTTGTGCCCACCTTTGATGGGTACTTTCAATTACCCGCCTCCTCAAGGAGAAGTGAAGTTCATATCAGACCACCATAAGGTTGATATTTTACAAGTTTCATCATTTCGCACGACTTACTTCAACGATCCATGGATTCTTCCTTCCCCATCAACCACAATGGAAGGGAAAAGACACCATGGTATGTCCATGCCCTTGTCTGCGGCAGAAGCAACATACTCTTTAGTCAAGCAAGCTTCAGCCGACACCGATCCAACACCTGCACAGGAGTTAGATAAGATTCTAGAGCCTATTTGGGCTCAAGGTTACCTCGTTGATACTGATTCGTTAGAATTAGTCTTTCCCTTATACGAAGCAATCATTGAACCAATTACTAGTCCGGACAAACCCTGGGACAATCTCCATCACAGATCATACTTCCTCCCAGAGTTAATCAGAATCGAAGCAGGGGAATTCATCTTGACTATGAATGGAGATAGGTCTTGTCCTATCAATCCCTTGGCTACACATGAGGTTTACATCAAGGGTAATATGGAAACTATCGTTGAAACTATTTTGATTAATATCTCCAAAACCCCTGGCGTCGTGGAGAATGTTTTCGTCGGAGATGATTGTTTCCCCCAAGAGATTCAAATCTACACAGACTTGTTTAAATAATTCCGCGACGTTTTTGGCTGGTCTTACGTGGAAATTCCAAGCATTGATACAAAAATAGTTGAACATGAAATCACAACTTATCCTGATGCGAAGCCAGTTCAACAGAAGCTTTGTCCAGTTAATCCCAGGAAAGCAGCAGCTATTAAGGTTGAAGTAGAGAAACTGCTCAAAGCAGGTTTTATCTATCCTGTCCATTTGACCCAATGGGTGTCAAATCCTGTGCCGGTCAACAATAAACATGGCACGATTCATGTATGTATGGATTTTCATGATTTGAACAAAGCTTGTCCAAAAGATAATTTTCCCACCATTCATTGACCAGATAGTCGATGAATGCGCTGGTTGTGAGGATTTTCTTTCATGGATGGTTTTTCGGGATATAATCAGATACAAATCAAACCCAAAGACCAGCACAAAACAAAGTTCATCTGTCTATGGGGTACATTTGCCTATCGTAAGATGCCTTTTGGTCTCAAAAATGCTGGAGCTACCTTCTAGCAGTCCATGTATTTTGCTTTCCATGATCTCAAGCATATAGTCAAAGCCTATTTAGATGATTTAGCATCACGATCTCGCAAGAGAACGGATCATCCCACACACCTCCGACTTATCTTTGAGCGATGTTGCTACTTCTGGATTCGCTTGAATCCAAACAAATGCATCTTTTGCGTAACGTCAGGACGACTGCTCGATTTCATAGTCTCAACAATAGGGATCATGGTCGATCCTCTCAAGGTGGAGGTAATACTTCAATTTCCTCCCCCGTGTACAATCCTTCAGCGTCAAATTTTACAGGGAAAATCAAACTTTTTTAGGAGTTTCATAGCCAACTATGTCGAAATCACAAAGGGCTTTATGTGTTTTCTAAATAAAGACATCCCTTTTCATTGGGACGAAGTCACTCAACACTCATTCAACGCATTGAAACATGCCCTCATGAATGCCCCTCTGCTTCGACCACCTAATTATAACAAAGATTTCTTATTGTACTTGGCTGCGATAGAGTCAACTATCGGTATGGTCTTAGTTTAGGAGGATGACTTCCTCTTAGAATATGTGATTTATTACCTGAGCCGAGGCCTGGTTGGACCAGAACTCAATTATTCCCATATTAAAAAATTGGTGTTGGCAGGCGTTCATGTTGTTCAACGGTTCCTTCATTATATTTTGTGTCGCAAGAGCACTGTCATTGCCGTTGTGAATTCATTTCAATATGTATTAACACGACGTGTCATTGGTAGGAAGATCAGTAGATGGATAGTTGTCCTCCAGGAATTTGACTTAGATTTTGTTTCGGAGAAATCCAAAAAGTCACTGGTCTTTGTGGAACCCATCTCGGAACTTCTGGTTGAATCCGGTGAGGTTATGCTTGAAGAGTCGCCTATTAGAGGAGACATGTTTTTGATCTCATCTTCAGATCCCTGGTATGGAGATATACTTGTCTATCTCTAGACTTTGAAGTGCCCCACCTCTTCTTCTCACGATGAGCATCGCCGTATATGCCATCAGGCTAAGAACTATCTCATACTTGATGACACTTTGTATCGCTGAGGTGTAGATTGCATCCTTCATCGATGTCTCACTCATGAAGAAGAAGTTATCGTGCTTAATGAATGCCATACTGGAGCATGTGGAGGTTATATTTTTGGGTTGGAAACAACCCAAAATATTTTACGAGTCAGTTACTTCTGGCCAACGTTAATCAAAGATTGTATCGAATCGGTCAAGAAGTGCCACCCGTATCAGATCTTCTCTCGGAAGATGAGGGCACATCCTGCTCCCATGTTTCTTGTCATCATAGTTGGTCCCTTCACCAAGTGGGGGATTGATTACACTACATGCAACCCTCCTTCAGCAAGGGGGCACCATTATATCATTGTAGCCGTAGACTACTTTACAAAGTGGGTCGAAGTTATGCCAACGTTTAAAGATGATGGAGAGACTGCAACTCTCTTTTTATTCAACCAGATAATCGTAAGGTTCAACGTCTCGAGAGAGATTGTCACTGACCATGGAAGTCACTTTCAGAACCAAATGATGACCAAATTAACATCAAAGCTTGGGTTGCAGAAAGAACATTCGTCACCCTACTACCCCCAAGCGAATGGTCAGGTGGACGCTGTAAATAAATCTCTTAAGACCATCCTATAACAAATGATCAATTCCGCCAAGTCAAATTGGCATTTGATGTTATACTCAACATTATGGGCTTACCGAACATCTGTTAAGACTGCAACCGGTTTCTCACCTTTTCAACTCGTTTACGGGCTGGAAGCGATCTTTCCTATAGAATGTTAGATCCTATCCCTAAAGTTGGCAGTACAGTTATTGCCAGACACTTCTCCACTTGAAGAGCGGTTATTATACCTTGAGAAGCTCAATGAGCAGCGTTGTGATGCGGCCCTGGCCAATGAGGCTCACAAACAAAAAGTCAAGTGTCAGTATGATCGGTCTATTCGTCCTCAAATTTTCTCTAAAGGTGACCTTGTCCTGGTCTATGACCAGGATAAGGACTCCCTGGGGGCAGGAAAATTCAAACCCATGTGGTTCGGACCCTTCATCGTAAAAGAGGTTCTAAAAAAGGGTTCTTATCGTCTGGTAGACTTTGAGGGAAATTCTTTGGTGGAGCATAGAAATGGGCTCTACCTCAAGAAGTATTACTCATAGGTAGGTCAGTTTGGGTAACATTTTGTAACATATGTATAGTCTTTGTACTATTACTTTCTGGTTTCTTTTGGTTTTATGGACGTGTCATTTTTGATGTTATCTTTTTTCACTCTAGCAGATGTCAAGTGAATCATAGGTGTTCGTTGGGTATGCAAATAGCGCTAGCCGACACACTCGGAGGCTTTCCTACGCAACTTGGGTAATTTTTACACATCAAGTCCAGTTATTATCTTCAGGAGGTATATGTTTAGGTGACACCACAAACAATGTCACCGAATACAATGCAGTTATTGAGTTGCTTCGTCACGCTCTGTCATTTGGTATCTCTCACCTCCGGGTCTATTTAGACACTCATCTGGTTGTGTCTTAGTTAAATAGAGTCTACTGTGTTCATGATCCTACTTTACATCGACAATTCCTTAGGGTATGTCTCTTAGAATGCAGCTTTGATTATATTACATATTTTCATGTTCCTAGGAGATTAAATCAAGTCACAGATACTCTAGCTAATCAAATCTTAGATTGGCATCTCACACACATATAAGAAAGACAGACACATGCACATGTACATACATTTTTAAAGGAAAATATAATCCATAAGACATAAAAAGACATAAAAATCCATATATAATATCAAAATCATCAGAATACATAGGTGGGCACAAGCGCCTAAAAAATACGACCAGTCACGAGTCATGGGGATTATGCCCTCAAAAAATATACAAGTAGTGCCCTCGGCACATGAAAAGTCTAGCCTAACTAAGTACGGGGCCTATGGGCCCTGTTGTAATAATCAACAATGTTTTCCAAACGTCGAAAAAGCCAGACCCATGTCCGTGGTACCCCCACTACGCGAAGCTGCATAGATGGTGGCAGATACTCAAACTCTGTCATGGGGACTGTGCAAGTGAGCGAGGTAAAATTTCGCTCTGCTCGTCTCAGAACCCTCTCAGCTTCACCGAATGGAAGCTCTCCTACTGCTGCCGGTCCCCTTACGGTGGTGGGCACGACCCGTAGCTGAGGATGTTGCATGTTCCTCACATAATCCACTGGTTGCACTGGCCCACATCTGCACATAATAGACACATATCTGTCAAATTCTCTGGTATAAAAAAAATGATATATAGAAAAAACAATATAAAAATTACATATGTTTAACAAAAAAAAACAAACGATGCGAACTTACCCATCTCTCCTCGCTCCTCGCCAGGAGGTACCAGTAACTCAGGGTCTCTTGAGACGTCAATCCCAGCATAAGGGTAATCCGATATGACTGGGATTTGTCGTGACAACCAAGGAAAAAAGTTGTCATCAAAGGACTCATTGGTCCTTCCTACCCCTTGTCGTGGCAACTGTTGAAATAATGTAACTGTGAAGAGCATTCTTATTATTTTGTTATTGGATTAAATCCCCATTGTGGATTAATCATGTCATTATTATTATTTTTATTGTTAGGTTAATCCCCATTGAGGATTAACTGAGTCGGTAATTGTATAAGGACCAAATCCCCTTTTGCAGATTGGTCATCGGACAATTA
>CBVK0101039677.1:0-30103 GCA_900067695.1 Picea abies | reverse complement strand
ACTTACCCAAACGGGGCCCACGTGACTTTTGGCGCTTCATCTCCTAGGGTTAGGTTTTTGGATGTCTAGGAATTTTGGCATTCCCGATTATTGTAAAAAGGCCTCCAGAGCCTCATTGTAACCATCTTCTTCTTGCGAATGCGAGTAGCCATCACATCTCTTCTCAGAGATAAGCTGCCACCATTCTAACGAGTCTTTCACTCTGTATTTTTACAGTCTCTGTACATTTCTTTCATTAATAGAAATCATGTATTACTGTATCTCTGTGCTTATGGTTGTATCTCTGATATATTTCTGTTATATGACTGGATATACGCGATATCTCTGTGCATTTCTTTATTATATCTCTGCTCTCATTTCGTGTCGAAAATAATCTGGATCATGAATCTTGTTGAATATTGCATTGTGTTGTAATTAGGGTTTGTCTGCCTTGTAGACAAAGGCTAAGAACTAGTGAATGACAACCGCTAAGTTCTTTGTTAAGGTGTTGTAATCACAGATCTGTGTCCAAGCTAAGGTTGCAGACACTGGAGTCTTGCAACCACCCCTGCCTCTACCTCAGGTGAGACTTCATCTGCTTCGCAGGTGTTGTCAAAAGGGTCAGTAGTTAGGGTTTTGTTGGTACGTTGTTGAAGCGTTGAACCCTGGGTCTGACCCTATGCAAACACTGACATCCTGATCATAGGTACTAAAAGTAGTTAATAATTTGTTATTGTAACTACCCCTTTCACAACATTATCTCTTTGTGAGCGCAGATTGATGAGGAAAGCGCTAAAGCGAAGGACTTGGGAAACGATTCAAGAAAGAGGCCTTCTTCAGACGTTGGAATCCAAGTAAGTGTTATTTCCATTCTTATGTAGTTAGTTATTTATCTTTTTATAACTACTTGTGTTAGTTAGAGATTGTTCTTATGGGGAAATCACTCGGTGTAATCTTCTAGCCCGGTTCATAGGGGATTTATCTCTGAAACAATAGATTGTTACCTTTTTATATGGGCATTAGCAAAAGTGATGTATTGTATTTAGTTGAAACAATTTGAAGAGAGATTGAAGATGAAGATTAAAGAAAACCAAAACGTGAATATTGAAGAAGACAAAAGATGAAGATTATTGGACTCATAGAAGATGGATACTAGACCAATCATAAATCAAGTGAATTTTTACATTAAGGAGGATTGTGATTTGAATTTGGATCAAATACAAGAAGTCTAGTGATTGGAAATAGGATCAGTTGAGAAATTTGATTGAACCAATTCAACTCATTGATAAAGAAGAAATGACTAAAAGATGATCGCGGATGAAGTTGACTAACGTATTGACTATACTACATTGATTAGAATATTGAATAGACTAGGTCAACTAGCATATCGACTAGACTAGGTCGACTAACATGCATACGTCGACGACTAGAACAAGACATTACCTCAATAGGATGAATGACATAGATTGAAGGATTGGTAAGGATCCTTGTCAGTGCTATTATGTCAATTAGATAGTCTAAGTCCATGAAGAGGGAGTATTTGTGTGGAATTTGATGACCATGATGTGTTGACTATACAGTTGGCATTGGTTACCAAAGGGGAGTTGAATCATTTGATAATTGAATAATACAAGAGAAGATGAATGATTCTAACTGACTATTGGAGGTGGCCCATAAGATGACAGATTGCGCAAAGGAGAGACATTGGTTGGAGAGGCTTAGAGATTGGAAAATCTCACTGTGAAAGTTGATTGAGGGATCATGACACATTTATATGGAATTGCAACAAGAAGTGAAATACAATCTTTGTGGAAAGGACATTTGTTATCTAGAGTACCAGACATTGTAAAACAAAACCCTATGGACATGAAATTCTAGAGGTTGTATAACTTTGCAGTTGTAAATACTCACTAGTCAACACTTCTCTAATATTGATAGTAAATGGAGTTTAATCCCCACAAGGGTTCTTCTTAAAATTATATGTGCATTGCGTGATGAATTCTTATGACATTTATTATCTATTTCCTATTTTTTTAAATGCTCGATAATAAAATAACTCTAGTTCACAATTTTCATTAGACACAGTCATTTTGTTTTAATGGTGTTTGTGGTGTAGATACATTGGGGATTTTGACTTTCCCACTAGAAAATGGATATGTTTGGGATCATAGAAAAGTTATTGTTTTCTTGAAGAGTGTATGGTGAAAACTAGACTTGGATATTTGCAAAGTGTAAATCCATTGTTACTTGGAATTACCCATAGTTGTTCCCTCATTTGAACTAAGATGGAGAAAGACCAAGGGATCAGTGAAGATGAATTAGATTAAGGAATTTGGAGACATAGGTAGAAGGTATTGCATACTTGATATAAGATTTTGTTCGAGCTTTGGAACACAATAAAAAATATGGAGAGGAATAATTTAATGGAGGAAGGGAGAAACCAAAATATATCAAGATGTGTTGTGCTCCACCTACACTATACCAACTCAATTAAGACATAATGGCTCAACTTAAACCAAAAAGGGGAAATACAATTTATTTTTCCAAGTTATAAGCAATAAACATAGACTTTGTTTCTTTTCAATAACAATTGAACAAACTTCAATTATGAGAAAACACTCATAAACACTCTCACACTTTCATTACATCAATCTAAGTTAATATCATAGATACATTCAGAAAGTTACCCATAGTAGTTAAACTTGCATATTGATGTAGGATCACAAACCCACCCTTGATCAAAATTGAAATGTCAAGCTTCGAGAAGGCAAATTCATTGAGGAGGACGTTATTCCTCGTGAACATGTGTCCATGAAAGAGGGCATTGGATTGTAATTTTTTGTTTTGAGAAATTAGTTAGAAATATTAGGGATAGATTGAAGATATCTCGGATCCGAAATGATCCAAGTAAATTGTATCATTTTCTTATTTATGTAAGTCTATGGGCATAGAGGCAAGGCGCAGCTAGGGCCAGCGAGCGCCCAAAATGTGTAGTCAAGCCAGATTCATTCGATCTTGAATCCAATAAAATTCGTGGTTGTAATTTGGTTTCTTGTGCATGATTTTTAGTTTCCATGTTAATTTTTTTAATTCTCAATTTGAACTTCATGTGATGAGAACGATATCGAGCAATGAAGAGACAAAGTTCCTATGAACTTTGTCCTGATTTGAAGCTATGTGGGAATATGTTATCATAAGTTTATGTATTTGATATTCAGATTTTGAGTGTTATTCCAAGGGTTAGATGGATTTTGTATTCTGTGTTGAAAGATCCATTCAAATACCATTAGATATTTGTGTTTGGATGTATTAATAAATTATGTGGTTTCTGAGTTCAAAGCATGGTGAAGAATGTTGACTTCCTTATTAATTCTTGGAAGAAAACTCGTTGAGAGATATTTTCTCTAATTTGTATTGGCTAGAGGGTGATAATATGACGGATTGAAATAATGTTCCAGTGACATAGTCTTATGCAGTTAACTCTTGGGTGTATTTGTTTTGTTTGCGTTTAATTGTTGCTTGTAATTATGCTCAGGGAGAAAGTGTGGGCCCATAACCTGGATCAAAACTCACTGGTAAATTGATCTTCACTAGGTAGCAGATTTGGTCTTCATCACATATCCTAATCAACAAAAAAATTACAATGAATGATAATGAGATGCCCTTGCTACAAGGAAACTATCATGTAAAAAATAATGTAATATACAAATAACAACTACCAAAGGTGTTAAGCTACAAGGATACTTCACACTCTTATCATGCTTAATTACATATGCAAGTCTTGTTGTAACCTATATTATTTTATTTCTATTTCTTCCATTAGTTTAAAGGAAGTATGAATTTTATATGCGAGTTTCAATCATTTGACATTTATTAAAATTTAAAATTGTTCGATTCAATTAAAAGATTTGATATCCCTTTTCTTTTTTCCATTCTTAGAGGAAAATGAATGGTAGATATTGAGCTTCGGGAGGAAAGGTGTTCACTCTATAATATGTTAACTTAAATTTGATGGATCTAATGACCCATATACCACAGGTCCTACAATGTTCTCATAATTCAAGATTAAAGTTCTGTGATGTTTAATACAGAAGGATTAACCCGAAAGATCCAACAATTTGTGTTAACTGAGATCAGATGGACATGATTTAATTCAATATTAAAGTTGTATGGGCCATTGTAATGTCCCTAACTAGGCTAGGTGGAAATATTATGCTTATTATCCAAAAATTGATATTTCTCCTTGTGTAAATGTGTCAAATACTTTGAATTAAGGTTGTTATTAACTTCTTACAAACAATTTGCTCATACAGGAATATTTTCAAATATATTGCATGCATCCATTACACATAAAATATAGAAGGTAACCATGGCATCTTATTATGGTGTGGAAACCCACAAAATCCCAACAATACAAAGATATATAATGGTTGTAATAACAATTTCATAATACTCCTAAAAACTCAGGTCTAATGGCATCCAAGCAGCTGTAAAATATACTAACAGAAACAATACAAAGAAAACCTAGAATGATGTCAATCAATGGTGTCCATTTCTCCAAGGCTCTCTGAGCCCTACAATTCTATGCTCCAATAATTTCCGCTCTGCAAGTGACCCTCCAATCCCTCCTGTAACACTCACAAACTTGATCCAAGACAACCTGCTACAACCACAATCGCAAAGGTCCTCGCGGGACAACTGTTGGATGTCTAGTGGGGCCTTGCGATACAACTGTTGGATGTCTAGCAGGGCCTCGCGGGACACCCTGTACTCAACCTGCGGGGATGCCATCAACCATGATTTCACTAGAACCCTTCTGACACCTCCAAAATTATGGATCGACCTCTTCCGGAAAATCTTCCCGAACTCCCTGCGCAAACCTCCAACTGACTATGAACCTAAATTGAAGCTCCAATTGAAATCCTAGGTGGAATCCCCTCTTGTCTATATAGGGTGGATATTACAACACATAAACTAAATTGAAATAGTGGAAGGGTTTTGCTAAGCCCCAACGAAACAATGTCTCCAAGAGCACTCTAAAATGAGAGATCAAATGATAATGCTAAAGAGAAGGGTTACCTCTCTATTTATCCTTTCTCCGGGACTTCTAGATCTTTCCCCTTTTTTACCAAATCAAACCATCACTTTATTTTCCCTCCAATTTCATTTAAATATAATTATTTATTTTTATTTAATCTCACTTTAGGATTTGTCATTATTTTAACCTAGTGGCACAAAATAACCTCCTTAACTCCCTTGTCCTTTCTGACTATAGCCTACGGGAGTCGTGTAGGCTATTGAGTCATCCTCCATCATGATCAATTGGAAGGGGAAATTACAATGCTATCTTCCCAAGACTGCTTGTCCTCAAGAAATTCTAGATCAAGGTGTTGTAAGATATGTTCACCTTCCCAAATAACATCCTCTGTGGGTAATCCTCTCCATATGACCAAGTACTCTTGAATGAATCTTCTTCTCAACCTATGCTCCCTAACATCAACGATCCTCTCGAGAGCTAGAACCAACTTTCGTTCCTAATCTAGTGGAGGAAGGTATACTGAAGTGGTGACCTGCTGTGACAATGCCTTCTTGAGGCAGGATACATAGAAGGTGTTGTGGATCCTATTAGCACATGAA
The DNA here is from genome assembly GCA_900067695.1 of Picea abies. Taxonomy (NCBI): domain Eukaryota; kingdom Viridiplantae; phylum Streptophyta; class Pinopsida; order Pinales; family Pinaceae; genus Picea; species Picea abies. The sequence continues at coordinate 24,487 of CBVK0101039677.1, read as the reverse complement.
ATGTTCAGGAGTAAATTTTTTTTTTAATTTTCAAAAACGTTTGTTAGGCTAGTCGCAGAAGGACATAATTGGTCTCTATCAGTCATGTGATCAATCCTTCTTTTATGAGTCATTTTTTTAAAGTTAAGTTTTGAGGCATGTCCATGTCTAATAAATCATGTTTCGATTGTCTCATAAGTCAAGAAAACTGATACAAGTCCATGTAAGATTCTTGGTGTCATGATAGTGGTTATCATGATTAGAAAAAAGGGAAAGTGTTGGTCACACCTTTTGATTTAAAGGTCATCATTATCAAAGTGTTGTGTCTAAAAAATCTAAACAAGGGGTTTTCATGTCGTATATAACTATTTGGGGTTCAATCATGTGTCAAGTCGACCTGCTACAAACTCACTTGAAATTTTGTAGCGAATCAAGAAAGTACCTCATGCACTAATCACATATCATTATGATTTGGAAACGTGGCAAGGGGTATCTTATTGTTTTTAGTGCCACTTATTCATCATGTTCTTCAATTCGGTTTCAAGAGGCATATTTTTCAATTTGAATATAGCGTGCTACAAAGTTGACTATGTGCTACAAACTTGACTGTATGCTGCAAAATTAATTGTGCGCTGCAAACTAAAGGATCGTGTTGTGAATCCTCTGTTTTACACAAAATTTCCACGATTTTTTTTGCATGATTTCAACCTCATACAATTTAGGATTTTTTTCTTTCCTCTCATCTCCTACTTGTATTCCTTTCATTCTCACACTATTTCTATACATGAATACTTCATTTAGTAAATCCTAAATTGTGCAAAATTCAAATAAAAAACCCTAAATATTCTTGTTTTCATCATACATTTGATAACAACTATTATAAAAGGGTAAAGGATTTTCAAAAAAATATCATGGATAGTTAACAAGTTAAGAAGGTTCACAAAGGGGGATAAATTGTCAGGGTTGAGTCCCATGACCTGCAACTTAAAATTTCTGAACCATTTTTCAAGGAAGCATTTTAGAGAGTAGGTTGTCTGGTTTTTTGTGAGAAGATGCAAAGAGGACACCTTGAGGTTGTAGCATGCATTAACAAAGGTTTTTAAGGTTTCTTGCACATTTTTGGCTTCAAATGATATGATTTGAAGACAAAATGACACCTATGGGAAAATCCGTAGCGCCACATGCAGAGGTGCTGCGAACTGCTAAATTAAAATAGTTTGCAACAAATTAGTAAGAAACAAAGTCGTATTTTCATCATATCTTGAAATATACAAACTGGGTTTTCTGAAATTTTTTGTGGAGGAGAAACATAATGTATTTGACTTGCGGACCAAAAATTAGCCTGACCTAGTTCAGCATTTGGGAGAAAAGTTGAAAACATCACCTATAGGAAAGTTTGCAACGAATCCTGCAATTGCACTGCAAACTCTAATAGTATGATAAATATGAGTTGTGGGAGGGCTTCCACCTGTATGAGGGGGTTTGAATGGTTTCCTAGGAGGTATTTGGACATGAGGGACATGTGTTCTATCACCAGATCAAGCAGCATGACATGTTTCAAAAGGAATTTATCACAATAGACAAGATCCAAAAAAAATAGGAGCTAGGTGGATCTTTTGTTTCACCTTGTTGTAGCAACTCCTAGAGAAAAGGGAATCCAATGAAACCACTTCTGATTCGACCTCTTTAGAGTAGGAAGGAATGATACAATATATATACAAATTGTTTTGTTGATGAATGGGTAGAGTTTATGATCTAAGAGAGGAGATATCTTGAGGAGCAGTTTAGCTGCTTATATGTAAGCCCGAGGGCTTGTTTGTAATCAACATTTATTCCATTGAATATTCATGAAGTTGTTTATCATATGTTTTTTTTTTTTTTTGTCATATTTTTTATAGGAAAATCCCCCTGCGGACATGTAGATCTTCCCTCGGATTCTAGACCCCTAATACCGAGATAGAAAGATGCAAATGGACACTAAAATAAAGGGAGAAGGTATGATGTACCTTTAAATATAGTTAAACTAATCAAAATAAATAAAGGGAGAAGGTATGATGTACCTTGTTTCAAATATTTTCCTTGCTTAATCCAATGAACTTGATCTACAAGCTCCTTAACATGACACGATACCTGCAATGCAATGGACAACGAAGAAAACAAAGACTTCCTACTCTACCAAGATTAGTTTAAACCAAATTCATCCATAATAGACAAACATATGTAAAGATACATAAACTAGAAGGAAATAGGCCAAGCATATATTAATGAGAACATTGAAAAGACACTTACAATCTATAGATGTAGTTGCAGCAGCCTATCCAAGTCCTCCTTGTCCAGCCCTTTCACAATGCTCCCAAGATCATAAGTTTGATTTCCTCCCAAGATCATAAGTTTGATACCTCTAATCTTCTTTCCTTCTCCATGGAAAGCCCTTATTATATAGGACTTGGAGGCTTAAACACCATGGAGAAGATCACTCATCATATCTACTAAAATGGGATCTCCAAGATATTTAGGGAGAAAATATCTCTCAAGGATTTTAGGGAGGAAATATCTCTCAAGCATTTTAAGGAGTAAATATTTCAACCATCCATGAGATCCTCAACCTCCCCTTAAAAATAGGAAACCAATTGTGTGGTGGATCCTCACACTAAATCAATTTCATTTTCATGAATATTAATAATTAATTCATGTGCACATAGTATTTTGACCTTCATATAATATATTTTTCCTCCACATTGACTAGGGATTGTGACATATGATATTTCATGGTGTCGAAGTGTATGCGACACTTAGCAAGGTGCATATGACACTTTTACGACACTTGTGACACTTAGGGAGAGGTACCTAGGTGTGGAAATTTGATGTGTAACAATATGCCCCCTAAAGTGTGAGTTCAGAAGAGAAAATGATGGCCAAAACACTTTACAATTATTCAATGTAAGGGGGTGGAGTTGGAGAGCCTAAAAGAAACTACAAACAACCTTCAAACAATATTAATATATGTTCCATTTCCAAGTGATGCATACCAATGCTCGGAATATGAGATGGATCAAAGCACGATCGTCGACCAATACATTGTGGATCCATGAAAACTATTGACTAAGGATATGGCCACCAAAGATACAATGTGGATCCACACCTCCATGACATGAATTGATCGTAGCCACGGAAAATACATAGTGGATCTACAAGATGATAAAACATAGCCACAGACCAATATAATGTGGATCTATGTGACAATGTATACATCAACATTCTCAAATGATCTCCTTCGTATCCTAGGAAAAGCAGATAACATAGTGAATGCTCAACCCAGGTCTTTGTCCTAATCCCGATGTGGCACAAATATAGCGATGTGAATAGATGTTTTGATGTCAAACATGGTAGAAACCACTTGATTACCGTTCATTGACGTAAACCATTAACAAGTGTGAGGGAAATCACCAATGATTTCAATGACTCCCAAGGTACCCTAGTACAATCCAATGAATGTGAATAAATGACCTGACGTCGAACATTTGTGAAATCATCTGATCAGAGATCAATGATGAAAACCTACTGTCGAAAGCAAGGAGGCTTTCCATTGAGGCATGCAGGTCCCAAGCGTTAGCACTGGAAGTCACCTCTAGATTGCGGTAGAGGTAAGCCCAATACCCATCAAAGTTTATGTCACAGGTTGGTTATAAAAGGGTCAAATGGGTGCATTCTCAGGAAAGTATCATCTTAACTCAGAAAAATGGGCTGGCATGCACAGATAGATGAGGTCTTGATCTAAATTTAGTCAGTAAGTCGTAGTAAGGAAGATTAGGAGGAAGAATTAGCGAGGAAATGTAGAGGTCTACCGAGGACATCAGGTCTTCCAACAACCAAAAGAGGAAAAACTTAAACGCAAGAACTTCTCGAATTTAAATCTCAAAGAAACTGAAAGGAATTACAACAACACTATAATCAAACATTCATTATAATGCAGTCACAATAATTCAATTGAATCAGTCAATCATGAACTCTTTCAGTATCAGAGGCAAACAAGATGTAGTAAGGAAAGCTGACTATTATTAAACAAGAATTCTCAAATACAGATACATAGCCAGAAGCCATAGGATTTACTTGAAACTTTACAATACGGGAGCTTTGCTCTACCATCAACCATTACAAAATATAAAAATTGAGTATATATACTCAAAGAAACTCGCCCCACTACAGAAGCACGCTCTAGTCACTGTATTCAAGGCTTGGTGTCTACATCTTCCTCTATCAGACCACACTTGCATTCTTTTGTCATATGCGATCTCAGATTGGTATGGGCTTTATGGGAAACTTTGTTGACAGGGGGACCTTGGGTTTACAATTTGCTTCCATGACTGGCCTTTCCATGCTTTCAATCTACAGGGTGAAACGAGGTTTCAACTACCTCCCTCTATTTCCATTAACTAACTGCATCAAGATCAGGATGGAGCATGACACCCATGAATTCTATAGAAGACATTCATGACTCCTCCAAGTCAATTATGGTGCCTCGAGGCCACGCAAATCCTTCTCTGTGACTGACTCGGGCACTTTGATATTTTGCACAGCTCCTTTTCATCGCCCCACACGACCTCGGACCATGACCTCGTGCTTATTCCACATGAAATATTAGGATCTCACATTTCAAGAGTTTTCACCCCACTTGATTTCAAAAATCTCGATGCTTGAAATCGCGAAAACGGCCCCTCTGGATTGATGGTCAGATTTTCTTTGAACTTGATGGCCAAGATCAATTGCTCGAACAATCTCAGTCGCTTGTTGCTTGATAGGTGCTTTCCCTTTCTTTATGGGTATGCTCCCATATGATCGCGAGCTATGACCATGGGCCCAAACTTCCCAAGGCGTTTCGGGACTTTTCTTATCAAGAGCTTCCATGCTCTTGTCTTTAGATTTCCTGATCCGTGAAACTGCGAAATCGTCGATCAGGCACCACGTGCTCCACTAGTTTGAATGGCCCAAATCTATTTTACAATCTCGTGACTCGCGACAATTTCTTGTGGCTCACTTCAAAACCCCCGAAACTCAATTCCGTGAAATCATTTAATCAATCGCCACCTGTCCCCACTAGATTGAATGGCTCCCATGAATCTCAGGTTTTAGGACTTCAACATTTCAGCAATCGACACATCGGAACTTGGCATTTTAGGACTTTGATGAACAGTTTTAACCACCATTTGGAGTCCCGATTTTCATGGACCTCCGATCTGTCCTGCTTGCAAGGAATCTCCATCGTTGAAAAATAAGCTCAGTCCCAGCTGATGACCTTGGATAAAACACATTTGTGGGTTTTTTAAACCCCTTCTTTCGCATCTAGTCACCCAATGGCCAAATTCAAAGGAAAAACATTCCCTTGCAAGAATATGTGATAAAATTAGGCTCCATGGGGGATAGAGTCCTCCTTGCGAGGCTCTAAGATCTCCTTTTGCAGTTCTAGTCGCCTTCTGTTGGGCTATGGATTCAAGCTCAAAACACCCTGTTGAGGAATACAAGCCAATAAGTAAAAATAGAAATAAACACACATGCTCCGAGGGTCTTACTTATGTATAGTCCTAAACTAATTGAATTTTATGCAGTGCTAGGTGAAAGAAAACTTCCACCATAGCCATTCAAGTAACTTCCTAACTGGAAGCTCCTTCACTCTGTCGATGCTTGATAACAGATAATGCAATTGTGACAGCAGAATGGTTACATTCTTTAGCTATCCTCCTAATGTTGAGGTTAGGAGGAAGCTGGGCGGCTTCAAAACATGAAGGAAATACAACTCCATGTATTCCTTCATAGGCTCGTAGGCCAAGCGGAAAATTCCAGAAAATTTGTAATAGATAGCCTTCTCTGCTACACAGATGCTCACACATGGCTGAAAATATCTAACAGGCATAGGTGGGTGAACAATAGATGCAGGTTGACTTGTCCCAGGTGATGGTTTCTCACTGATAAGATCTGGACCAAAGATAAACTGCCCCTTCTGTTGCTCCTCTGGTTCTCCTTCATGTCTCTCCCAAGGGTCAGATTCATAATCATCATAAAAAGGGCCCGTGGGAAAGCTCTTCTCTTCAATCTGTTGCTCAACATATTATGCAGGTCCAGGATGGCTGATTTCCTCGTAATATTTTTCATTATTGAACAAAGGATACGACTGTACATTCTGTTCTTGGATATCCCGCATATCCAGCTCAGAATCTGATTCATAACTGTTGTATACAAGTTGGATGCTCCTTTGGTCAACAAACTGTGATGTGGGGCTCTGCTACTCCTCATATGAATAATCATCAAATCTTGGGATAGCATGCACATCAGGAGCGGAATGCAAGGACTCTACAACTATGAAAACTTCAACTCTATCATCATTAGTAGGGCTATCAAGAACATCCGCTTCAAGGAATGGAAAATCCTCTACGCTTTCTTAAGATTCCAACCTTTCTAGTTTGGCAGAGAGATATTTTACCAGCTCCATTACTTCACCCAAAGCATCTTCACCTCCCTCATGGTCTGCATCCTCACAACCTTCATCAGGCACAGTCATATCTTGATCATGTCCTTCACACCCATCAACAATTATGAAAAATTAACTCAGAGGAGTAATACCTTTGACAATGATTATTAAAGGCTGCATGAAACTGTTCCAGGGAGGAGATGCTAGCAGGGGGAAAGGATTTATACCACTCACAGGCATCCCCTACTAATGAGAACATGAACATTTTCATAAATACATCTTCATGATGTATCTCCCACTGAAGCATGAGTTCATGAAACTCATGGAAATGCTGAGCAGGGTTGTCCTCTTTATGTTCTTTGAATATGGGAAAAAAATCAACCCATTCGCTTGGAGCAGGAACAACACTAGGAAAACCAGGAACAACAGAGAAATTAAAGGGAGCAAACCTCCGAGCCGGGATATTTTCCATTTCGGTCCGATGGAGTCACCAATCGATCCTTTAATCATGGATTCGCTAGGTGAAAGATATGCAGTCAGAGTGTGTTTGGCCTTTGTTCACCTTCAAAGACTAGATATGATTGTTGTGTTCTCCCATGGGCTACGAGGTGTAGTCGGAAGCAGCCACACTGGAACAATGAAGTTGAGACAGTGGAGTCACCTCAGTGGAGTCCCTAGGTGCATAGCTACAATATCAATGTATTAAGCTCCGATGCACCTTCATAACTAGCAAGATTTTTCCTTCTATCCTAGGGAAAATATTCAATTCATCCACGGAAATGGTGCCATAAATGTTAGCACCAGAAGTCACCTCTGGATTGTGGCAGAGGTAAGCCCAGTACCCATCAGATTTTTATGTCACAGGTTGGTTATAAAAGGGTCAAATAGGCGCAGTCTCAAGAAAGTATCATCTTAACTCAGAAAACTGGGCTGGCATGCATACATAGGTGAGGTCTTGATATAACTTCAGTCAATAAGTCATAGTAAGGATGAGTAGGAGGATGAATTATCGAGGAAATGTAGAGGTGTGTCGAGGACATCAGGTCTTCCAAAAACCCAAAGAGGAAAAACTTAAACACAAGAACTTCTCAAATTTAAATCTCAAAGAAACTAAAAGGAATTACAACGACACTATAATAAAACATTCATTATAATGTAGTCACAATAATTCAAGTGAATCAGTCAATCATGAACTCTTTCAGTATCATACGAAAACAAGATGCAGTAAGGAAAGTTGATTTTTATTAAACAATAAGTCTCAAATACAGATACATAGCCAAAAGCCAGAGGCTTTACTTAAAACTTTACAATACGGGAGCTTTTCTCTACCATTGACCATTACAAAATACAAAAACTGAGTATATATACTCAAAGCAATTCTCCCCCCTACAGAAGTGTGCTCTGGTCACTGTATTCAAGGATTCGTGTCTACATCATCCTCTGTCAAACCAAACTTACATTATTTTGTCAGATGCGATCGCGGATCGGTATGGGCTTTGCGAGAAAATTCATTGACAGGGGGACCTTGGGTTGACCATATGCTTCCACGACCGACCTTTCCATGCTTTCGATCTACGGGGTGAAATGAGGTTTCAACAACCTCCCCCTATTTCCATTAACTTACTGCATTGGGATCAAGATGGAACCTGAAACCCATGAATGCTCTAAGATACGTTCACGACTCCTCCAAGTCAATTATGGTGCCTCGAGGCCATGCAAATCATTCTCTGTGACCGATTCGGGCGCTGATATTTTGCACAACTCCTTTTCATCGCCCCGCGCAATCTCGGGCCATGACCTCGCTCTTATTCCACATGAAATATCGGGATCTCACATTTTGGGAGTTTTCACCCCCCTTGATTTCAAAAATCTTGATGCTCGAAATCGCGAAAACGGACCCTCTGGATTGATGGTCGGATTTTATTTGAACTTGAAGGCTAGGATCAATTGCTCGAAAAATCTCAACCGCTCGTTGCTCGACATGCACTTTCCCTTTCTTTATGGCTCTGCTCCCATATGACCGTGGGCTATGACCATGGGCCCAAACTTCTCGAGGCATTTTGGGACTTCTCTTATCAAGAGCTTCCATACTCTTGTCTTCAGATTTCCCGATCTGTGAAACCGCGAAATCGTCGATCAGGTGCCATGTGCTCCACTAGTTTGAACGACCCAGATCTATTTTTCAATCTTGTGAATCACGACAATTTCTTGTGGCTCACTTCAAAACCCCCAAAACCCGATTCCTCGAAATCATTTAATCAACTACCACCTGTCCCCATTGGATCAGACGACTCCCATGAATCTTGGGTTTCGGGACTTTGACATTTCAACAATCAACACATCAGGACTCGACATTTTAGGACTCGGCATTTTAGGACTTTGATGAACAGTTTTAACCACCGTTTGGAGTTTTGATTTCCCCAGACCGTCGATCTATCCTGCCTGCAAGGAATCTCCGTCGTTGAAAAATAAGCTTGGCCACGACTGTCGACCTTGGATAAAAAAAAATTGTGGGTTTTTTAAACCCCTTCTTTCGCATCTAGTCACCCAATGGCCAACTTCAAAGGAAAAACATCCCCTTGCAAGAATATGTGATAACACCAAGGTACTAATTGGTTTCTAAGTCTATTTCTCTGATGATGTGTTGAAGTTGACATGAAAAGACTCTTCGAAGGAAGGCCTTGATGTATCCCCCATCATCAACATGAAACTGACATAGGAAAGTGATGTAATATGGTGAATCGAATGAGTATGGACTGCCACAAGAAATGGAAACTAGAAATTATGCAGATGGATGGTTTGAAGTGAAACTTCCCTTGAACATGATGAGGCACGACAACTAACTTTGCAGCATTGACTCGATGAGTACCAATAATGTAATGTGACGGTAATAAGAGCACTCTTCAACCGAACAAAAAAGTTTGATGACACATCGAATTGGTATGACTCATAGACAATAAAATTACCCTACTGTAATACAAGATGCAAACATGTGCCATGTTCAAGGGCAACAAAATATGCCATAAAGGATTCTCAAACATTTGACCCACTTCCTTCAATTTTTCCCCCACCCAGATAGATGAGTACCTCTTTTTAATTTAACAAGCTCAAGAAGGAAAACACATGCTCGATATAAATCACCTTCGGTGAGTTCCTCTTCCTTTATTTAATGAACTAGAAGAAGTAAGAGTTTGTCCCCATATGGGTCCTTCAATGTGTAGTTTAGCGAGTACAGAGAAGAAAAACTCGATGGTTTTTCATGTTTAGAGAGTTTGAAAAGAACTTAAAGGTGACTCCAGGGTTGTCCTTTTTCATAATTTTAGTCTTGTGAGGTCGAAAAAAAGATAAACTACCACTTGAAAGACGTCGTTTCAAAACTTTTAACGAGTGTGAAAGGAAGCAAGATCACTCAAAAATATTTTCAAGTTTAGAGAGTCTGAAAAGATATTAAAGGAGATTCCAAGGGGTTCCTTTTTCGTATAATATTTACGATTCTGAAAAAGTGATAAAAGTATACTCGATTACATTCTCATGTATTTATGAGCGCGAGAAAAAACAAAGACTAAGATCAGTATTGGTTTCATTTTTACACAAGCTTGAAACAAAATTAAACTTATGCTTGTAAATTCCCAACGTAATTTCCAAAGGTAGGGATACCCATGGATGGTTGGTACTCTGCCCCCATCTTGAAAAGATAAGGGCTTAGCTCCAGAATGATAATCAAAGGCTAGAGATATTCCCCCCCAATATTCATTTCATTCACCGACTTTGAGGTTGTCACCAATTTCTGTATCAGAATGAGAAAAATGATAAGGGTGGCTGAAATGAAGGTTTTTCTACGAGATCTAACGAAAAACTTCACTCAAAATCTACGATATCTAGCTAAAGACTTGAATCGATATCTACGAGATCTAGTGAAATATTCGACTTGTTAGGAGAGGTGACTTTTTCATGTTTTAATGAGCTTGACACAAGAACTGAACTATGCTCAAAACCTATGTTTCATTTTTTAACGAGCTAGCCACAGAGAAGCAAAACTATGCTCAAGACCTTCGTTTCATTTTTTAACGAGCTTGCCATAGAGAAGAAAAAACTATGTTCATAACCTCTCCTTGATCATGGCTTCCAAGAGGACAATGCTCTGGAAGGAATACATGTCAAAGGACAAATGTCAGTCATGGCTTTCAGGATATCTTCGTGAGATGGAAGAAAAACACTCCGGAAGGAGTCATGTCGATGACCTCGATAAGGGTAGGGATATATGGCTCTAATATCCCTATTGAAGATATGACCATGTCAACTACCGGATCTAAGTTAGGAGAAGGGAGATATTCCCTCTTGTGTGGGGTTGAACACATGGGGCAGGTCGTTACATAATTGACCTGTGATAGGGCGGACATCGTTGCCATGTATGGACCGTTCAGGGAAGGTGGATGGTTGACCATTAGATGAGGGTCAATGAATGAAATATGGTTGATCATTACTATGTTTCCGTTGTGAGGGAAACACATCACTCGAAAGAGAGTGGATACAAAAGCTCTCATAACATAGACATAGTCTCTCCCGAGGAGCAGGTTAAAGTCCAAGGGGTTGTGAACTACCATCACATTGACGTAAACTATTTTTCCTTCCAAAGTAACCAAAAAATGAGGAAGGATCCCTAAAGGTTGACTAACTCTTCTATCAAAGGTCAACAAATTCTGAGTCACGGGCGTAAGCTGCGGGGAACCAAAATCTTGCCAAGCATTCAGAGATAAGATGCTAATAGAAGAACCTTCATCTATTACAGTGTTAGGAATATTCTTATCACAAACTTGCATAGTTTGGAAAGGCACGTAAGAAGGGAGATGTGGTTCTGTCAAATGATTCCAATTAATAGAAATCATATGATTGCTTGAAGGGGGTGCCATTGGGACGGGCGGACTGCCCCCTTGTCCGGGTGAATCAATATTAATGAGGTAGACCTCAGCGACATCCTCACTCTTTGAATGAGGAGTGGGATCAACCTATGACGGAACCAGATCGACCACTTTGGTTTCACTCTTCAAGGGAGGAATGGGATCGACTGACGATAGAACCAGATTGACCACTTTGGTTACACTCTTTAAGGGAGGAGTGGGATCGATCGATAATAGAACCGAATCGACCAATTTGGTTGCAATATTCAAGGGAGGAGTGGGATCGATCAATGATGGACTCAAATCGACCACTTTGGGTTCACTCTTTAGATGAAGAGTGGGGTTGACCGATGAAGGAACTGGATCAATCACTTTGGAACTCTTAAAGGGAGGAGTAGGATCGATCGATGAAAGAGCTAGATCGACCACTTTGGTTACACTCTTCAAGGGAGGAGTGGGATCGCCCGATGACAAAACTGGATCAACCACTTTGGCACTCTTCAGATGAAGAGTGGGATTGATCGATGGAGGAAGAGAATAAACCACTTGAGTTTCATAGTTCAGATGAAGATTGGGGTTGATCGATGATGGAATTGGATCAACTACTTGGGTTTTTGGTTCAATCGAGGGTGAAACCAAATTGACCGAGGATGTAACCGAATTAACCAATCCTTCAACTAATGACGATTTGGAAGAAATATTACGATAACGAGTTGGAAGTTGAATATTTTACAAAAGATAAGAATCCTCGTCCATACAAGGGAAAAGGTGAGAGTAATGATCACCTTTGCATAACAAGCAAGGAAATTTGACAATTCTCTTCTTCTTACCAACCTTAATGTCACTAGCTGACGAGGTGTCACCAACATGTCCCATAGGGTCTAATGATGTGGAAGACCACATTTCTAAGACGTTGGGGAGACCAAGGAAATCCATTAGAAAGTTGTTACCCTTACAAATCCTGCAAAGGTACTTGGGCTTACGGGTTTTTTGGGTGATCTTGGCATCATCAACACTCCCGACACGATTAACAGTAACTGGTTTTTCTCCAACATGTCTAGAAATGGTTGGAAGTTTGGACCCTTGCTTATTTTTCTTCTTCTTAATCTTCCTTTTCTTCTTCTTCTTCTTATTATTCACTGGGTTATTAGCTTCAGATCTTTCACTCAGATAAGAAGATGAAACAGAAGAAGACCTTGAAAGTGAAGAAGGTGAAGAAAATCTTACTGGTGAAGAAGGTGAAGGATCAACATGAGGTTGATGTTCTTGGGGGAAAGTCCTTACAATCAAAGCATTTGTTTCATTCAGGATTACCGAAGTGGAAAAAAACCATACCGGTAACCCAATTGTGATATCTGGAAGGCTCAAAGTAGCAATGTAAGGAGGACCAACATTTCCGTAAGAAGGAAAAACAAAAGGTTCCCCTAGAGTAGGGGTTGTTTCATTGGTCATTCTGGGAACTAACGTCAATAAAAAACAGATCCAACTTAGAGTCTACTAGGGAAAACAAAGAACACATGCTAAAAATATAGGGAGCAAGAAAACAAACAAAACCTTCTCACAATGAACACACTAGTTGGTGATAAAATCCAACGTCGCGGGAACAATGTAAGAAGGGGCTGAGATAGAGAGGATGGAAAAGTTACATTGACGACCTGCTTAACAAACTTTTCCTTGGTGAAAGATGCTTCCACACAACAAATGTGGATTTACCCTCCAAGGAGCCCGAGTGAGTTTGGCCAACGTTGATTCTAGGTACAACGATGACTTTCCCCTTCACTGTCACCTCGTGTATTGACCTTAAATAAAGGCCACCAAGGTTAGAAAATACAACAATGATGCCTAGGGAAACAGCCGATAGTCTGATATACGCGCAAGGAGAGGGTAACTGAGCCCGAAATCGACTTGAGAAGGCCCACACAAGGTTGTTTTCTCAAGTGACCCCCAATAATATGTGAAACCACTACACCAAGACCAACAAAGAAGGGTTAGTAACTCTACAAGTCTTAATGCAATCTTGTGATTGACCCTTGTGTGAGAAGGGCTTCCCAAGACAAAATGTAGTAAATGGATTTCATCGCTCCCTAACTCAAGATTCTATGCTTGTTTACAACTTTGGAAAGTTATCTTTCACACCTATTGAAAAGCCCTACAACTAATCTAATGTAGGTTGCAAAGAGACCTAGAAATAAAAGTTTCTAGGTAGATTTTAATTAACATGTAAATTTTATTAATCTGTTGTTACTCAAGAGGATAATGTCGTGGACTAAATGATGTTTTGACCGACTCTAAACAATGCAAAGAAATGAGAATGCAAATATTTCACTTTGATGAAATCTATATTATGAGAAGGAGAAAACATTTATCATTCCTAGATGCACAATGTCCCAAAATGTTATTAAACTCATCGATATCAATATCCTCAAGAAATGAGCCAAAGAGACTATACACCAATACACAATTCTTGCCCCCCCTAAATGCCAAAAACCATGCAATTTCGCTACTTCAAATGCAAAGATGCCCCCAATCTAATGCAAAGAAAGAAATTAAAACTTTTTATTTCAAAGATACACTAAAATCAATAGTGAGTTTCTTCAAAACAAAATAAACCCAAACAAAGCCACAAGACAAAGTACAGACTCTGGGCAAAAGACCTCCAACAAAGGGCTGAGAAAAATTGAGCAGAAAAGGGCATAAATCACCAAAAAAGGGGATCAACGCTCTTGTTTTCAAGGGTACAAAGAGTTTTAGTGCTCTGATATACACTACAGAGGAGATGTGATTACAGATCAATGCTATTATATACACTCCATGGGAGCGCTACCCTTCCCAGAAACTCAGAAAAAATCACCTATAATTCCCATAATTTTGTGAAATTGTCAATGAAGAGGGGAGAAAGGAAATAGATCAGGAAAAAACAATAAAAATGATCTAAAAGTGGGAAAAAGGTAGATATGATCCAAGGAAAGATAATTCAATGTCCTTCCACAATGGATTCTCCAATTTTTGTTATAGGAAAATCCCCCTGCGAACAGGTAGATCTTCCCTCGGATTCTAGACCCCTAATACCGAGACAAAAAGATACAAATGGACACTAACATCCATTTAAATATAGTTAATTTAATCAAAATAAAGAGAGGGAGAAGGTATGATGTACCTTGTTTTGAATCGTGTCCTCTCTTAATCCAATCTGAACTTGATCTCCAAGCTCCTTAGCACGACATGATACCTGCAATGCAATGGACAATGAAGAAAACAAAGACTTCCTAATCTACCAATATTAATTTAAAACAAATTTATCCATAATAGACAAGCATATGTAAAGATACATAAACTAGAAGGAAATAGGCCAAGCATATATTAATGAAAACATTAAAAAGACACTTACAATCTGAAGATGCAGTTGCAACAACCTCTCCAAGTCATTCTCTTCCAACCCTTGCACGATGCTCCCAAGATCATAAGTTTGATATCCAAAATCTTCCTCCCAAGATCATAAGTTTGATACCTCTAATCTACCTTCATTCTCCATGGAAATACCTCATTATATAGGATTTGGAGGCTTAACCACCATGTATAGGATCACTCATCAGATCCACTAAAATGGGATCTCCAAGATATTTAGGGAGAAAATATCTCTTAAGGATTTTAGGGAGGAAATATCTCTCAAGGATTTCCATGAGATCCTCAACCTCCCCTTAAAAATAGGAAACCAAATGTGAGGTGGATTCTCACACTAAATTAATTTCCTTTTCATGAATATTAATAATTAATTCATGTGCACATAGTATTTTTACTTCATATAATATATTTCTCCTCCACATTGACTAGGGATTGTGACATGTTATTTCATGGTGTTGAGGTGTATGCAACACTTAGAAAGGTGCATATGACACTTTTACGACACTTTCCACATTTAGGGTGAGGTACCTAGGTGTGGAAATTTGATGTGTAACAATTTTACCTTATTTTCTTGCTTAAATAGATTGCAGTATTTGAGGATCATAATTGTCTTTGATTAATGGATTCATGCGAAGAAAAGGATTTGTTGTAGCTTTCCTATTAATCATTGTTTATTGTTTAAGCACTCTTTAATCTATTTGTAGAAAGGGTCTCTGTACGGTGGATGTTCTATCTTTTTGTCACATTCTCTGTGCTTCTACCCATAATTATATATAACCTTTATCCAGTATACAATTTGATTGCCTTTGATATGTAGGATTTTATGGATCCATCCCTAATGGAATGCCTCTACAGACAATCTACTGCCCACTCCCTTTACAAGGAAAATCTCTCTATGGCTAGGGGTAAACCATAACAGATGGAAATTACTACAGAAATCAACTTTATTCTCGAGTATGTTATATAAACAAATATGCTAGAAAGACAAGATAAAAGGCCCACCTCGTCCAGAAGTTCGATGAAGTCCACCGTTGAGCACTTGACACAAATCAATATACCTGCAACCAGTCCTCAAAAACCAAGAAAAGCAAGCATATGGTGATGATATATGATATTATCACATTCAATATCATAATCCATTAATAAACATGAAAAATACACCCATGGAATAATAATTCAAATATTTGCAAGATATTAATTGGATGGGAACAAAGTATTTCTATTAATATATGATCAACATAAGTGAAAATGTTACATATATACTTCCATGTTGGCATGATTCGGAACCAAGAAACTAAGTTCCTTCTAGCTGGGCGTCCACCACTTCAATCCTCCACCAAAGGAAAGCTCATAAAAGAGAGACAATGAAGTTTTCAATCAATAAGGGAAGATCCTGGGGGCTAAACACTGTGTTTAGACTTAAAGGACAAAGGGATGCAAACTCAATATGGAGTAAATAATTTCTCCGGAGTAACTTTTACCTCTAAGTTGAATTCTTTCTCCTGTTTTCCATAGCTCAGAATTGTCCCATTTATAGCCTTCAAATGGAACTGAAGGACTGAGTCACAACATTTCCAGTATATGGAAGGCCGAGGATCATAGATCTCTTGTCGTGACATGGAAACCCGACACCATTTTTCATTTTTTGGCACAAATCATGATTTACATGGTCTGTAGTGGTGCAACCTGCATATACGCATTTTGTATAGTAGGTAAGGTGCATACATGTGGAAAAAATGTATTTTTTATCTCTGGGATTTTGCAAAAAGGGATGAAAAGTATGCATAGGGAAATGAAAAAAGGCTCTCTGTGCAAGATTGCATAGGGTGAGGCAAATATTTCTATAACATATTTCCCCTAATGTGTGAGGTCATAAGAGTATCTGCGATGGACGAAATACATTATAAAAACCCAGAAGTGGAGTGATGGGGAACCAACGAGAAAAACTAGTTGCTCATTACATTCTGCACTGACTTTGCATATATGGATGCCAATTTGAATTACACTGCAAATCCATGTGAAAATATACCAAATGACTGTCTGTGGCCATGAATAGGTAAATATAAATGTGGTTACATGCCAAAGGTTGTCATAGTTACGAACAAGGCCCAGTAGAACTAGTCTCAAAATCAATCTGAAGATAATTGTATACAATGGAGTACAAACTGATCTCCCATGATCACTAAAGTCATATAGGTATTGGTCCAATGAAAAGGAAACAACAACTCAGGAAAGTTGTGGCCACATATTGATGTCTTCAAGTCTTCTACACAATCCGCCAAAGGTGCAAGTCTACATTATGTGAATAAAGGAGTTGAGGTCGAACACAATGAGACACCATTTGATTACCGGTCATTGAGGTATACCATTAAAAAATGTGAGACAACCTACCGATAATGAAAGTAGGTATCAAGGCACTGAGTAAATTCTTACAAGTGTGAATAAAGGAGTCAAGTTCGAACACTTGAAGAATCCATTGATTAGGAAACATTGATGTATACCCAACTGTCGATGGCGATAAAACCTGCCACTAATGACTACAAGACTCGAGGTACTCATAAGAATCTAGGTCTCGTTTCTATAATAGATTAGCTGAAGTCAATGGAAGGAGACTCACTGAAAGGAGAGAATTAAGGCATCTCTCATCATTCAACATGAGGTACAAAGCAGGAGCTTCATTATTTGGAGGAAATCAGATGAAAAACATGTTCACGAACCAACAACCCTGTGTGTCTTTTGAGTGTGCCAAGTGAAAGCGGTACACAAAAAAGACTCTTTGAATAGAAGCCAATGAGGAAAAATGCTGACAAAGGTGAGGAAGCCACCAATAAGGCTAATGGAATCCAAGACACTACACGAATCCCAATGTGTGAATAGATGTCTTGCTGTCGAACACAAGGGAAACCACCCAGTCAATGACCAATGATGAAATGTCGATCGTTGGGTTCAAGGTTACCTACCAATGATGAAAGTAGGACCAGGGTGTGTGATAGGACTACAATATCATCTGAATCTAAAACAAACTAAGGGTATGGCCGACATGCAAAGTTAAGAGTTATGAGGAATGACCAACACAAGTTGATAGAATTCCTTTGAAAAAGAGCACGAGACATATGGAAGACTTCGGTAACATAGACTCAATGATGGAACCATTAGATGCAGGAGGCATCAATGAAATTATCTATAGGACTAGAAGAGTAACGAGTCAGTAGATAAAAGTCTCTGTAATGAGCTCAACTTCTTAAGGCCATGCTAAACCCAAAATTATGATGAAAAATGGACTCAATAACTTTGTGTTGTGTTCAAAGGCGACACGAATGCTTCCAATATAATATAATACTCCCTTCCCGCCCGTATTTTTTTTTGTTTTTTCATAGACAAATGAATGCTATGATAGAGAGGAGGAAACGAGTGTCACAAGTAAGAAAAACTAGTTCCATCAGTGGAACATTCCTATTCCCAATGCAAGGAGATGCATGTGGGAGATGGACACTCAGGGAAATGTTTCCTCCTAGGTATAGGGTGTCAAATTGCGAATGATATAAACAAGGCTCTGCTTGGTTGAGGATGCAAAACTACTAAGGAAAACAGTTTATAACACAAAGTGAGAACCGACTATAGGCTCAATAGTGCAAGCGAGGGCATGAGATCCAATCACAACTTGACGCAAAAAACTGTCCTTTTTCATGATATTTAGTCTACTTGGTGTGAAAAAAGGGATAAACTTGTACCAAATAGACGTCCTTTCGAATCCAATTTACGAGTGTGAAAGAGACAAGTTCACTCTGAAATATTTTCTCTTTATGGAAACGAGTCGGAAAAGAGATTAAACTAGACTCGCTAAGAGGTTTCTAGGCGGCATGTCATGGGGGAGGCCAAGGATCCCATGCTAGACTTCTGCGGAATGTCAGTATCTTATGAATAACTGACATAAACTTGGGAAAACCCAAAGCTCTCCAAGTCGAGGAGGATAAAGTGATAGTGTAGGTTATCATCTCTGTGATATATCAGATAATGTCTCTTACTGGAAAGGACATAGGTGGAGGCATTGGATACCCCAAAAGACCATCCCAATCGAAGGGAACTTCCTCAGGACTTAGAGGGAGAGTACTCATGGAGAGTAGAACTCTCTCTTGTTCAAAAGGAGAATTATCAGGGATGTTGACAACATGATTGAAGGATGAATCACCCTCAAAAAGGAGAGTCAAAATGATCAGAGATTGCACTGGTACGACCACTTCTTCAACCAGTGGTTGAAGAGAATGAGTGATAACAAGGATAGGGGAGACATCACCCTTGACAACAGGGGTATGGTCAGGAGAGGATTGCAGTGACATGACTGTCGTGTCAATCAACGGAGAAATAGGATGTGGGGAAACCACAGACGCCTTAAAATCCAAAGGGTTGTTGGGTGAGCCCCACACTTCTGGTATCCCAGCAGTAGTTGGACACAAATGAGTAAGGTGATCTCCTTCACAAGTCCCACAAAGGAATCTAGGATTACGTCTGAGATGTCTAAGATTCTCAATGCCCCCAACATCATTCACAATGGCTGGCGAAGTGCTCTCAACATGAACGACAAAGGTGAGAGAGTCATGTCCCACATGATGTACAAAGTTTGGATATGTAACATCGATATGACTCGTGGCGACTAGAGTGATGCCTCCAACATGACCAGCAGTGGTTGGTTGCGGGTCTTCAACATGACTTGTAGAGGTCGTCGACCAATCTCCAACATGACTGGCAGAGGTTGGTGATGGAGCTCTAGTATGACTGCCAGTATGACTACATTTGATACCAAGGTCCAAGGAAATATTGGCTTTGAAACATTGCAGGCTAGGAAGGGTCATGGTTTACCCCCTGTCCCTGTCCGGAAAGGTAGTATCCTCCGCCTAACTGATCCAAAGAGGTTTGTACGAGAATCATCACTGAATTCTGTGAAGAGACAAAGGTATGATAAGGATTATTCAAGTGAGGATATATGTTTCCCCCATGTGAAGGGGTTCCATGAAAAGGGTAGCCCGTACCTTAAAACTGATTCTCCTTGTATGAAATACCCGGGGATACATGTGGACCCACCATGGGAAAAGTGTTCGAGAGAACTGACGTGGCAGACGAAGGATACACGGATGGGGTGTAATAGTAGAATAAGCATCTATTTGAGTATTGGCTCATGAAAGAGCATAGCTAGGACTGGATCCATAAGAGGGGAGGTTCCAACCTCCCATGGTGAAAGTTGGTTGAGGGACATGAATCATATCAAATGAAGATGTAGGTAGTGGTGCCACGGTGCCCCCAGATCCAATGTTGGGATTCATATAAGTGGGCTAGGGAGAGGATTGAAAAGGTGAAGGCATATCAATAGGAAAATGATTAGAGGCCCAAGGCATGGATTGAATGTCATAATTATGCATACCATTATGAAAAGTAGATAGATTCATCCCCATGAAATGAGTGAACATCATGGGGGGGGTAGCAGTAAATCAGGGAGTGAACATAACTCCACTATCCATGATAATGAAAACTCAGTATAAACTCCTTAAGTCCAACTATTAATCAAAGAGAACACCAAAAATCGAACGACCAATATGCACACAAACGGGGTAAGGTGGCTAAAAGGGGCCTCCCTCCCTAAATGAAGTATGTCTCGCCCAAGAGGGGCCTGAGACTCCCTGCTAAATATAGGAGGTAACATAATCAGTTATAAGGGCCCTCATGGGCTTAACAACCAATCGATCAACCCCCCCTGGAGAGGTAATCCTCCATAAAGGTTGTGTGTTGTTAGACCCTTATCTAACCCAGGGTACCTGTAGAATAACCCCTGCAAGTAACCTATGTGGCACCTAAGTCAAGAAACTAAGAAACCAATGTATAACTGATGCACATGCGAGCAGTCATAAGTCAGGTCCACCGTATGGGTAGGGTAGCAAAGTCTGAAACCTTGAAAGTACCGCCTCTCATGGAGGTAAGGGCACTAGAAATATTCCCAGATACGAATAGATCCCCAGAAATATATTTGACGCTAATAAGGTATTAGGGGGATATCCCTTCATCCAACCTCATGCGACCTTGTGATTAACTCCAGTGTGAGCGAAGCCTCCTGATATTACCAATTATACAATGGATTTCTCCACTCCCTTTGTCAGACACATATGTTGATTTAATAGCCTTGAATAAGTTTACTCACAAAATCCTATTCCAAGGCACTAAATCCTAAGTTAGTTTGTGCACCCTAGAAAATAAAGTCGTGACTAATCAATTTTAAATTATAGCGTTAATTTTAATGGTCGTGCTTACTAAAAAAGGAATGGTGGTGAAACTCATGATGTTATGACTCAGCAAGTAAAGTTAATATGAATACAATGCAAATTCCTAACTTCATTTTCCAATGAATGATATGCTTCTTAAAACAAATGCAATTTTCAATCTCAACTCTACAATTCTAAAGTAAAAAATGCAATCTTTCTTTACATGCACTAAGCTAATGACAAAAGACTCAAAAGATCAAAATGCCAAGCAATGAAAAATGCCTAATATTTTTGTATTTTCAATATAAGAAAATGAAAATGCATGGACTGAACAACAACTTGATATATAAAAAATCTACTATGTATAGAAAGAGATAACTCAAGTAGGATAACAAGGAGAAAAACACCCAACACAATGTACAAGGACAATCAAAATGAAAAGATGATGAGAAAGACTCCGCCCAGAAATTCAACCAAAAGTAGGTTTCCTATCATCCCAGAGACACTTGTCAGTCACTACAGAGACCCAAGAAGACTCAACAATCATCAAATCCCACCCAGCAACCACCAAACCCAGTAAAAAAGCACAAGAGGTTGATGTACACGATTGTTCAAGGATACAGAGCATATGTACGCAACTTGCAGAAGGACAGCACGCGTATATACGCGACTGTCAAGAAAAAAGTCGTGTATATGTTTCAAAAACAAAGCTAGGCAAGGGAGAAGGATGAAAAACTTAGACCCAAAGTGAACAGAGGTTGTCAAAAAATGATACAACAAGAAACTCAATAGGAACGAGAGAAATCTAAGGAGAAAAACAATCCAAACCCCAATTAAGAAGGTTCAATCCCCAGTATGGTCGCCAATTCTATTATGAGGAAAATCTCTCTATGGCTAGGGGTAAACTACAACAGACGAAAATGACTGTAGAAATCAACTCTATTCTCAAGTATTCCATATAAAAAAATATTCTAGCAAGACAAGATAAAATGCCTACCTCGTCCAGACGTTCGATGATGTCCATCGTTGAGCACTTGACCCAAAGCAATATACCTGCAACTAGTCCTCAACAACCAAGCAAAGCAAGCATATGATGATAATATATGATGTTATCACATTCAATAGCATAATCCATTAATAAACATGAAAAATATGCCCATGAAATAATAATTCAAATATTTGCAAGATATCAATTGGACGGGAACAAAGTATTTCTATTAATATATGATCAATAGAAGTTAAAATGTTACAGACTTCCGTGTCGGCATGGTTCAGAACTGAGAAACTAAGTTCCTTCCAGCTGGGCCTTCACCACTTCAATCCTCCACCAAATGCAAGCTCATAAAAGAGATACAATGAAGTTCTCAATCAATAAGGGAAGAGCTTGGGGGTTGAACACTATGTTCAAACTTAAAGGACAAAGGGATGCAGACTCAATATGAATTAAATAATTTCTGGAGAGTAACTTTTATCTCAAAGTTAAAAATGCTAGGTGTAATCGCACGGAGGGAAAGTTGTTAGGGTTCATGCTGAGATAGGGTTCGGGCCGCTACCATGTTGAGCCAGGATGGAGGGGAGCCGCCACCCCCTCCCTCCCCCTCTGTGTCCTTCAGCAAACTAGTCACGGCTTGCAGGAAGAAGGCGATCCAAGGTGAACCATCAAGCTTTGTAAGAAGACTGGAGGACGTACCAGAAATCAATCTCCCCCTGGAACAACCAATGAAAGTAGCAATCTCCTTATCTGAGCGAGGTTTAGTAGGTCAGTTCATGGGGCTCTGGCCCTCAACCAGGACAACAGACAACTGGATTCAAAGAAACTGGAGGCCACTAATAAAAAATAGTGTGACCTGCTACGCCATTGGAAGGGGCTATTTCATCTTCGAGTTCATCTCCCAGGAGGACCAGGACTTAATCTTCAGGAACAGGCCATACTTCATGGGAGCGCAGAGACTTTATCTTAATCGTTGGACTCCAAACTTCGATCTAGCCTCAGAAGTACCAAAAGACGTTCTGGTCTGGGTCAGACTCCCAAACCTCCCAATCCACTGCTGGAACTCCTCGTCGCTGCAAGCGATCGGGAACGGGCTAGGCCATTACATTGACAAAGCCGACCCAAAAGACCAATATTCTTGTGCTAGAATCTGTGTGGAAGTTGACTTGGAAGTAGGGTTGCCGGAAGCGGTAAAACTGAAGGTGGGGGAGTGGCACCACCTACAAAAACTGGACTATGAACAACTACCATTTAAATGTAGAGGATGTCATGAATACGATCATTTCCAGAGGAACTGCCCCAAAACCCCGCAAGAGAAAGAAGGGGAGGAGGGTTGGCAGCAACCCAAGAAAGGAAGAGCGAAGCCCAATGGCCCACGAAGAGACAATCCAATGTTGGCTCAAAGCAATCCAGGGAACCAAGACACGACAAACAGTTTCAAAGAGTTGGAAAATGAAGGTGAAGCGGCAGCCCCAAACAACACCGACCAAGGTGAAGAAGGAAGAGGCGCCCAAAACCAGGAAACCGGAGGAACCTCAAAAGCAACAGAAGGAGCGGAGAATGGGGGGACTCAAGGCACCAAGGAAGGAGAGATCCCCCCCCCCAAGGAATGGAGCGGATCAAGGCAATGAAGAGGGAGAGACCTCATCGGGGAGTGAAACAAAGGGGACAAGTGAAGCTTGGGACACTCCAAAGCGACCTGGCAGAGGGAGGAAGTCCAAAAAGGCGGAAAGGGAACGGGAAACGTACAAGAACGTTCTCAAAGGAGCTCATCCAACCCTCAAGCAAATAATCGAAGTAAGGAAAACCAGGAAGCAGGCAAAGGCCTCCCAAGGAGGCCACTCTCCCCCACAAAATAATCAATGAAGTTCACATCCTAGAACTATAGGGGTCTCGGCAGCAAGAAGAAGGAAGAAGCTCTCAGGGATATAATCAAAACAACAAGAACAGACATCCTACTTATCCAGGAAACCAAAATGAGTCAGCAGGACTCATTAAAAGTCTTAAAAAATGTATGGAGAAGCAACTAGGGTTTAGCTGACAGCGCTAGGGGCGCTTCAGGAGGGCTCTGTATGCTATGGAACGTCTCCAAATTAGAACTAATCCGCTTCGACCTTTGCATGCATTGGATATTCACTCAACTTCTCCACAAGGAATCAGGACAAACAGTAAGTCTCTTTAATATTTATGTCCCACAACACATTGAAGAGAAAAGAATTTGCTAGCAATCCCTTCAAGACTACCTAATAGATAATGAGCTAGAAAATATTATCCTAGGGGGGGATTTAAATGTAACTCTAGCACAAGAAGAAAAATGGGAGGGGTCCATTGTAAGGGACCCAACCAGAGAGTGGGTGGAGGACCTGATCTCAGCATGGGACTTAATGGACATCAAACCTTTAAGAGGGCGTTATACCTGGACCAACAAAAGGGTAGGCCCCGGACACATAGCAGCCCGCTTGGACAGATTTCTCGTACAGAGTTCATTTCTGTGAGATCGGAAGAG
>CBVK0101039654.1:0-10800 GCA_900067695.1 Picea abies | reverse complement strand
TACACTTTGTGCCTTGTACTTTGTGTCTAATTTCACTTTGACTTAGGAATTTTAAGTCAAAAGTGAAATTTAGTCATTTATGCCTAAAATGACTATTAATTCACTTTGTGGGTGAATTAGGGACATAAAGTGAACTTAGAGAACTTAACCCAAAGTGGGTTATTGAGTGAGATTATATTTGAGTGATCTCAACCTTTGATTAGATGGGAGATGGGATGATCTCAACCATCCATTACTTAGGTTTCCTTATGGAGGTTCAAGAGGGGCGCAAAGGGTGAAGGAGAGCTCATAACTTCATTTGCTCACTTGGAGAGGAAGAGAGGGAGCTTTGCTATGAGGTTTGTTGCATGAGGTAACTTGAGCTTGGGTGCATGCTTTCATGGAGGGAGGCATTCAGCTATTGGCTTGGTTTATTTACTGAGGAGCATACATTACTGTGGAGGGCGCACTTGTTGAGGAGGGCGCATTAGTAGTGGGGAGGACTTCTACCCGTCAGATTGTAGTGGGATCAGTCGCAGAGGGATGCCACACAGCAGAGCTTCATTCCTGTGGAGAGGTTTTCTATTCTGAGCTCACAACTTGCATCTGGAGCAGTTTCAGTGGTTTTGAGAGCATTTATGAGGGGCGCACCTTCCTAGGGTGCACCTGGTTGATTTGGACTTGTATTCCAGCTTGTATCAAGCTGCTATTGTATCAGGTTCATCTATATTTTGTATTTATTGTATTCCACCATCTACTTTCCTCATATATAGACATATATCCCAAACTGGTTTTCCCCGAGAGGGTTTTATCTAGGATCAAGTTGACCAAAAATACCTATGTACAAAATGATGTGTGTTGGTCTTTTAGATCTGCTTATTTTCAGTTGTAAAGATCTTTAGGTGTGTTGTATTTATTTTAATATGCATGTGCTAACTTCTGGTTACTAAAACTACACGCTAGAGCACCTAAAATTGCAAGTACAACCATAACAAATCAGCAAGAAGTTCTTGGACTGTTGGTTGTCCTAAAACAGCAGCAAAACATTTACATAACAGTTGAAACTTAGAGTCAATCTATGGTCAAAGACAGACCCAGTTGGCAAGCTTGATAGGACCTGAAAATCTTCAGGTTTAACATTATCAGTGAATTCAGGGGGTTTAGATGGGTTATATGATGTCAAGTCAGGTTCGCTCATCATCTTTCATCATCGGGATCACTCCTATGCAGTTAGTTTCGATTTCGGAGCATTTCAACTATTCCTGTAATTTTGGGAGTATTATTGAGCATAATTTAATTAATCTCACTAAGGGTGTTATCTTAATCAAATTACCGGAGAGGATACCTTAGTGTAATAACTCGTTGGAACCGAGATAAAAATCTCTAAAGGTTGGGGTGATGAAAAGTCACTTCCAATAACCGAATATGTTTGTAAAGCCAAATAAATCACTTTTTGGAGTAAAAAGGTCCAATAAATTAATAAAGTGATTTTAGACAAAATATTAAAGATGAATTAAAAAGTCACTTTAGGAGAAAAAGGTGAAAGAGATACAAAGAAGAGATAGGATCTCATTTCCTCTAATTATGTTGATGATTATTTTGATTGATCGGGAGAGCTCTTGAAGCCTTTGGAGGTTTAGAGTAAACCCTAGTTTGGATTGGTTTCAGTGGTCAAAGATTCCACCCTAGCTAATCAAGTTTTGGTGGTGAGAGATCAACCCTAACCATTTGGTGGGGAAGATCATTCAGATCTTCCATTTGCTTCTATTGTGAGGGAAAGATCCATCTTCTGCATGCAATCTGGGGTTTGTAGAAGAGATATTCTTGGTGCAAGTTGAGTTTGGTTATGTAGAGATCGATTTATTGAAGCAGGGACAGTATCTTCTTGTGTAGGTCAAATTTCTTCCTCAAGGGGGGCGAGTTGTGGTTGTTGGGCTGAATTCGTAACTAGGGGATGAGTTCCTTTGTGAGCTGGGTGCATTACTTAATTGCTAGTATTGACGTAGTCAAAATGTCATTTTTTGCAAAATTAAGCAAAATGGTTAGAGAAAAGATGGAAGATGATGCCTAAACCTTTAATTAATCCTTCCTAACCTTTTTCTAACCCTCACAACCCCTTTTCACTTAGCCACCACTTCAACACATCATTCCCCCTAAGGAAGTTGTGCCCCCCTCCTTGAGAAAACTTTAGAAAATGAAAAAATAAAAGAGTGGGGCCCTCCTCTCCCTAGGTGCACCCTCCTAGAGCCTCCACCTCACCCTTGTTGACATTCCTTTGCTTGCCAACTCACACTCCACTCACATACCAAAACCCTAAACTAGCTAGTGCGCCCCTCCTCTAGAGATGCTCACTCTTGCTCTTTAGTTGACACTTAGAGGAGATCCAAGAGGGGTAGCTCTTGCTTCCCAAGTATAAATGAAACCCCTCCCCTCCTCATTTCTCACCAATTCTTTTGCTACTGTTACTATGCTCAAATTTCTCCCATCTCTCTCATCTTTCTCTCTTGCTCATTTCTTTTGGAGAGAAGCTTGTTGCAAGTATTTGCAACAACCTTCTACTTGGATTAATAGAAAAGCTTTGGAGACCATTGATGTGTGGAGAGTCTTCTTTGTAAATCTAATCTTGGAGGTGGCTTGGTAATATTTTATTGTGTTGCATTCTATTTCTTAGAGTAGAGATCCCAAGCAAAGTCTTTTGCTTGGGTAGGTTAGCAATAGTATTATTGTTGATCTATTGTTTGAGTATATTGTTTCTTTTGCAAAGTATTTTGTAGAACATATATGCTCACCCCTCTCTCTTTCTTGTAGCTTGTTCACAATTTTGCAGGTCATTTCTAGTGTTGAGAAAGGCATTTTCAGATCTGGAAAATAGCATTTTTCAACCATTTTCACCTCTAAAACATTTATGTAATTTATTTCTGCAGTTTTCTTTCATATTTTGGGCATACTAACACTTAAAATAGGTCATTTCAATTCAATATACTTGCTGAAATGTTGCACAAGTGACACAAATGTTAAGAAAATTTCTGCTTTTTACACATAAATTTTCTTAACATTTGTGTCACTTGTGCAACATTTCCAGCAAGATTTTGTTTGCTGGTTTTTTGCAGGTTGGTGACCAAAGAGATGGTCAAGAGGCCATTTGGGGCCACAAGAAGCTAAAGATCAACCTTGCAAAGTTGGGTAACAAATACCCTCTTCTCCTCGTCTCATTCTTACATTGTAAGCAAGCCCAAGGGAGTCCCAAGGGCTTGCACTTCTCCTCATTGTAATTTATTTCTGCATTTAATTTTTTGCAAGTTGCCTACACCTTGGATAGTGTTTGGCTAAGCCAACCATCCAAAAACGTAAGGCTAGGACTTAGTTTTAATTTTTAGCAATTTACTTTGCATTGTTTGTCCCACTTGTCATTAGCACAAGGTTGTGTGGCTAGGAGTTTCTTTCAAGTTTTAGCATTTCAATTTTATTTACCCACTTGTGTACAAAACCGGAAGGCTTTGTCCTCCATCTTGTGCACTTGTTGTGGTTGTTTAGAGTAGTTTTCCCTTCAAGTATTTTCCTTTCACTTGTTTGCCTACACCTTGGAGTGAGCTTGGCTAAGCCAACCCCCAAAATCCTAAGGCTAGGCTAATACATGGTTATTTCTTCTTTCATGTGTTTAATGGTTTAAAATTATCTAGATCTAGAAGTAATCACCTAATATTAGCTTAGGCCCATGGAGGCATAACAAATTTAAATTGCTTATATTTCTCTTTCATTTCATTGCAAGTTATTTCCATTCAAGTACTTTGCTTTCAAGTTAATAATCTTTCGAGTACTTCTTTTATCTTGCAATTTACTTTTCTAGGCATTGTAATATCTTGTAATTTACTTTGAGCATTTTACTTTCTTGCAATTTCAAGTTCAAGTACTTTACCTTTATTGTCATTTATCTTTCAAGTACTTTTATTTACATTGCAAGCACACTTTACTTTTCAAGTACTCTACATTGCAATCACCTTCACTAACTTAACTTAACTTAACCAACTTAAGTTCAATTTACCTTTAGCTCTTAGGGCCTAAGATTTATCTAGATTAATAGGTCACCACTTACTGTCTCAACTTTGCCAACAAAAAAGGAACCTAAGGAAGAAGCAGGGGGTGCTAGATCGGGGACGGTCTCAGGGCAATAGGTGTCCCCTTTGTGGAGTACTTTTGTTCCTGGATTGACCTGTGGAGCTAGGGTGTGGCCTTGTTTGCCTCACTTATTAAGCACCCAACAATTCTTTTTGTACAAGCGGGGAGAGTTCTTGGGTTGTCACTTAGTATAGGATTCACACTTCACCTTAATAACTTAATCAATCCTAATTTAATCCACTACAACCTTGGGAAATCTACATTGGTATATCTCTATGGTTTATGCGTAAGTCACTTTGCAAGCACTTTACTTTTACATCTACATGCAAGTTTTACTTTAAGCATCTTGTGGATTTGACTAAGCGAACTAAAGCTGTGCATTAGCCCTTGGAGGCCTCATTTTAGCCTTTTATTTTGAGTTTAAGTTGTGTTTTGGTGTAATTGGTTCACCCCCTTGAAGTTGCGCATCCTTTGGAGGGAGCTTCATTGTTTGGGGTTTGTTGTTGTGTATGTCGGTGAAACATCCCCTTTGAGTTGCGCATCATTTGGAGGCACTCTTTGTTTGGGATAGTTGGCTTGATGTGTTGTGGTTCACTCTCCTTTTGAGCATCTTTCTTTACCTGCACATTCAAGTTTCTTTCAAGTTAGTTGCTTTGTCATCTTGCTTTGTATAATTTGTATCTATTGTATCTTTTAGTTATTTTTTACATAAACTTTGTAGATAGTTGTTTAATTCATTCTTTTGTATCTAGTCTTAATTGTTATCTAGTAATTCTTTTGTAAATCTTGTTGTAATATTTGTAGGTTCTAAAACTCTCCTTATAACTTAGTTGACCCCTTGCCCAATCTTAGGCACTAGTCTTAGTTGCCTAAGGAAAAGTACTTCTTTTTCATTTGAAATATTGCACTTTGCATTGTTGCTTTTGCATATAGGCCAGATCCCCAAACCATTAATCAACTAAAATCAACTCCTAGAATTAACTTTTAATTTCACATAGTAACTATAGTCTATCCCCCTTGGCTTCCCTAGGAGTAAGCCTAGATGGAAGAGGTTCAAGTCGAGGTGACAGTGGACTTGAACCTAGGCATTGTGCCTCCATGGACACACTAAGTGGATTGGACTTAGTCCACGTTAGAAAGTGTGTATAAGGACGGCAACATACCTCATATCAGCCAAGCTCATCACATCCAGTCAACTCAGTGTATGGGAGATGGTAAGCCAGCGTCACCATGAAGTATGTTAGTCCTTCTTTCATGTGAAGTGTTGTGATTAATTTACTAGGCATTTGGGTGAGGATCATTGGTTGAAGTTGGATAATGGATCACTGACTCACAAAATTATGTTTGTTGCCTTGTTTCACCTTGGTGGCCAGCATCTATGCCCTAGTTCCGTGTTGTCACCGCCCAAGGAAAAGGTGTACTATTGGGGGGCCCTCACAAAGGTAACATTCCATTCCCCACCATACTTAAGACTTTCCATCCTGGAGCCTATTGCAATGTACTAAAATTCGGTAATGGGTCATGGTCTATTCTCTCATGAGAAGAGGGGCTGAAGGCCCAAAGGTTGATTGCAATTGTTGCTAAAAGAATAAAAGAATGATGCGAAAATAAGAAATGAATGATAACAAAGGACTCGCAAAATCCACTCCAAACTTGAGCTCTACCCTTTCCGCGTTCTCCCCAATCCCAAGCAGTGAAGCTATAGCTTGAAACCTTATAAAAGGGGACTTGCAAATATGATAAGAGGACAAATAAAAAGGCAAATAAAGGGGTTTAGAAAAAAGAAACGTTTATAAAGTGGTAACTCAAGAGAAAGCGCACCCTCCAAAAATACGTTCATAGAAATGGATTCAGTGACACCATAAACCATGAAGTAAGCCCAACACGTACGACTATCACACTTACTCTTGAAGGGTTCTTTTATTTCACTATTTCCCTCCGGACATATCCCTCTACTTGGGTCTTTTCTTTCACTATTTTGGTTGGCAAACCTAATAGGGTTTGATGAAGGCCCTCCCATATTCAAACTTGCCAACTTACACAAAGTCCTAAGCTGGTGTGATATTTGAAGGGGATACTAAAGGGAATTGTTCATGTGGCTTATATCTTAAGTAACAACTTACTTTGCATGATTTAAGGACTAGTATATCTTATGAACAATGGTTTACTTGATTTCATACTCTATTTTGATTTGGATGCCCCTAACATGGTTCTTTGAAGGACGCCCCAGAATTTCACCCAGGACACTGTGCCTCTATTGCAGGATATGGCACATGTGATGTGAAGCAATGAATCACCTAGTGACTTGATACATTCAAACAATGGCTCTCACATTTTCGGGACCTTAGACGATGGGTAGATGGTCTTAATTTTGACAGATTTGGTCATGGTGGCACACAGATGGGTTGAAAGCCCACATGTTCAGTAGTGTACCCCAGGGATTATTACTCATTGGATTGAGGACGTTGCACCAATGGACAGTTGGAAACCTTGCAGAGATGAGATACACCCCTCTCCACCTTAGACGCAGTGCCCTACACCCTAGACATTGGCCCTCCATTGATGATGATGTCACATTTTAGGGTTTGACAATGATGGGGCTTGATGATCACTTGGGGTACCATTGATGATGTGACCCGACTATAGATAAGGAGATGCCCCTCCTGCCATGACTACACCATGAGATGATGACACATGGACTTGGGAGGCTATCACACACCCTCTTGGAGCATTACATCACCACATGTGTGACCTAGGAGGGTATTTTGTATTATTTTGATATCATTTATCATTTGTAAAGGAAAATCTGAGGGGTCGGCCCCACTAAGAGACATGTCTTTTTACTTTTTGTGACTTTTGGAGCGCTAGGGTTTCCTTATAAATAAGGCTAGTGCTCCACTTTTTTTTCATGATCACTTCCTCACTAATTTGGAGTGGGGCAACTCTAAAAAGTTTCGTTACTCTCTTTGTTGTCTCTTGGATCTCATGCGCTAGCTTTGGAGGAGGGTCTTTGTGGATGTTCTTTTCTTTCTTGGATGATGTATTGTTGCAACTAGTGTTTTATCTAGCCCAACAACTTGAAGAAGTAAGTAATTTCTAAAAATTTCATGCCATTGCTAATGTATAAAGTGTTAATTACTATTTTATTGCATGTTATTTTGTCTTGTTGAAACCCTAGGAATGAGACATAAGTGTTTCTTTCCTTCACAAGTTTTGTGAAAGCATTCTTTGCTAGGGTTAAGAACCTAAGGCCTAAGAGTGTTTGCACCTTGAGGTTTTGATCCTTGACTTAGTTGATTTAGAAGAGAGAAAACGACACCTAGGGCCCAAGAGTGTTTGCACCCTAGGGATCATTTTCTGGAAGGTTTAGTCCTAAGGCCTGTTGTCATCCTTATACACACCTACAAACTTGGAGAAGTCTCCAACCCACTTGGTGTGTCCTTAGAGGCACAAACCTAAATCTAGACTCACTGTCACCTCAATATGGATTCCTTTCGTCTAGGCTCACTCCTAGGGAGGCCAAGGGGGGTAGACCCTGTTGCCGCCTTATACACACCTGGGAGACGTGGAAGAAATCTTCAATCGGTGTGTCCTTGGGGGCAAGTGAGAGTTAAGGTGTTGTCACTTAATCCTCAACTCCTTCGTCTAGGCCAACTCCTAGTGAAGCCAAGGGGGGTAGTCCCTAACAAATATACTATGGCTTGATCTAAGCTAAGTACAGAAATGAAATCTAGGAATTTATTATTCTTTTAAACCATCAACCATAAACTGATAAAACATGAAGTAAACATTCACCACGATATATAATCAAATAAGCATATACTTGCATCAAAAGGATACTGAGAAACAATTGTTAAATGCAAGTTTCATTCAAATTAAATAGATAACCAAACTTGAAATGAAGCCCGTGGCTTTGCTGAGTGTGAAAATTGAGACCAATGCCTTAAAGTGAATCGTGGGCAATGTAGTTCGCATGTTTTATTAGGATAAATTGATGTTTAGTTAATGAAATGGTTTGGGCCTCCTTGGAGGTTAACTCTTTGTTTGGAAACTTGCGAAGAGCTTTACCGAAACCCAATGGTCTCACCAGCAAAACTCACTCAAAGTGTTGGATGTCCAAAACGGGTGGGAAGCCAGGTCCTGAGAGGGCCCACCTTACTTCGCAGGTCACTTCAAGGTGTTTTCCCAGGCATTAAGTTAACTACTTTAGAGGTTGTCCTAATTAAACTACCAACCACTGACCAGCACAGCGTGTATGAAACTTACTTCTAGCAGATCGAGACTAGCTCGCAACTGGAAGGGTCAGGAACCGCACTGTGAGCTGAGGGGAATTTGTTTATTTTATAACAAGTAAAATAAATGACTGAATTGAAATGTGAGACTAATTACTAATCCACACTGACCAGGCCTTTTGCGAGGAGTTGAGGGGAATTGAGGGGATGGTTTATTTGCCAAATTGAAATTGCGGAAAATAAAGCTAATCTAGCAATTAGTGTTCTACTTTACAAAAAGGAAAACTAATCTAAACTGATTGCAGTGCTTTGTGATGTATTAAAGATTACTTTAGCTTTAGTTAATGAAAATCAAATCTAAGCTAAAACTTGCAAAAATTGACACCACCACCGAAAACACCATTCCCCCAGGGGGAATGAAAAGCGAGAGCTTGTAGTCCCACTGATTTTATTAAGATCTTGCACGAGGCTTTATGGAAGTGACCTGTGACCATTCATTAGGGGGGTCACAAGTCTTTACAATGTCTTACAAAAGTTTATTGAGTAAAGGGGGTGCTCCCGGGGGTCCCGGATGCTCCTAATCCGCCCGAAACGGACAGAGTTTCTTCCTATCTGTTCATCAACCTGCACAAACAGCGAACAAACGATAGAAAAAGGTGCCCAAAAAACGCTTTGGAAGTGTCTTGGGTTATTAGCAACAATCTACAAAATTTTCTAAGTTAAATTCTACAAAATTCGGCAAAAGGGAACTAAAAAACTCAAGCTAGAAAAGTAGTTTCCTTAGGGTCTTTTGTGGCTGTTCTAAAACAGAAAGTTTAGAGCACTTAGATGCTAGATTGAACAATGAAACACACCTGGAAAACTATTCACCTTTAACCCTTAAAAATTTCAGAAAATTTTAGAGCAAAAGGACTATCTTCCTATGCTAGATCTAGATTCTTAAGATAGCAAATTTTAAGAAAAGAAATCAAGTCTAAGCATTCATTTGCATGCATGTGAGAACTTATGATTTAGATAAATAAACTAGATCTAAACATGCTTGCACATATATAAAAGTAACCAATGAATTTTGTTTTTCAAGAGAAGGAGAGAAAGAGCAAACTTATGCTTGGAATGTGTTGGGCAATGGAGTCCTTCTTGATGAATTGTGGAGGGATCTTCTTCAAAGGACTTGGAAGAGAGGAAGAGTCAAGCTAGATCATCCACTTCTCCAAGTTGAGGTATCAATTACTTCGGTTGCTTAAAAAAAAAAGGGTTAGAATATGGTATCACCTACAAGAGAGATCTTACAACACAATATGTTAAACCAAACAAGTATTGCATCTAAAATCACTCAAGTACATAAATAGAAAGATGACTAAACAAACTAGCTTAGCAATCTTACCCTATTGAGTAATAGTACTCCTATAAGGCCACATTAACCAAAATATCAAAGCAATAAGAAAATAAATGATATCACCTCATACATATAGCATCCACACACTTGGCCAATCCACCAATTTGACCTCCAAAGTCTTCTTTTTATTCCAAAATGAAAAAGAGTGTTACAATAGCAATAGTACACAAGCGATTTCTTCCCAAGCTCCAACTAGCTAACAATGGGAAATAACGCTTTGATTTATACAAGTTTGGGTGGAGATCCCAATGAGGAGGGCGCATGCCAAGTGTGAGGGGCGCATCTCTTGATGGGGAACAAGTGTAAGAGGAGGAGGGGCGAGTTGTAGCCCTCTCCTCATGCCATATCATTACCAAGCTTCCACCTTTCAACAATTGAATGAGTTAAGGATTTGAAAGAGGATCTCCATTGGAGAATGCGCCACCTCAAGGGAGAGGTGCGCACCTCCTTTTGAACACATGTGGTAAATCATCCATGTATGCCATATCTCATGTCTTTGATGCATCATACATCCTCCTATGGGCGCCACCTTGCCTTTTAGGCTTTTATTTCACCTCAAACATGTCCCCACATGTTTCCTTAATTTGTGCCCTTGCTGATTTTTATTGATTTTATTTGACTTTTTTGGGTTTTTGAGAGTAAAATTAATTTTAAGTGATTAAAATCACTAATTTTACTCAAACAAGTGGGTATTTAGGTAATATGGGTGCTCTAGGTCCAAAAATGAGCATCCCCATGGCCTATTTAGTCCCCTAGTACCACTTTTTTAATACATCTTTATTTTTTAATTAAAAATTGTCAAATTCTGGCAATTTTTTAATTAACTGAAAAAATTAAAAAAATCCTAGGGGGGACTTAGTACATTTCCATAAGACTCTAGGAGGATGTTTAGCATGGTAATATACATTAGACACTAGGCTTAGATCCATGCTCAAGCCTAACCATGGGCATATACTCCAGCTCTGGAGGAATTGAGTGAAAAAACTCATAAATTATAAATTGCCTGAAAACGGCAAAATATAATTAGTAAGTAAAACAAACACTCCAGAGTATAACTCACGCTTAGGACTTAAGGTG
>CBVK0101039650.1:0-11243 GCA_900067695.1 Picea abies | reverse complement strand
GGGCCTCGAGACATGATCTCCTAGTTATCCCTAGATATCGGGGATAACAAGGACCACACAATGTACCTTTTTCCCCATACTTTTTTCCACCATTACACTCTTGTTCACTCACATTTAAACCCATATTAGCACTTTATCTTATCTTTCCAAAGGTATATAACGTCTCTTCTCATTACTATATGTTTAATCTGTTTTACATATAATTTTACATCACTCTCGTACTTAACCATTGATTAGAAATGTATAAGTGCTGAAACAATTAAAACTGCATATTAGCATTGGAGACCTATTGCTGAAACAACAATTCACAGAAGTTGTTACACAGTCCATGGTCAATGATGCTGAAACACATAGGTTGTTACACAGTCCATGGTCAATGATGTTGAAACACAGAAGTTGTTACACAGTCCATGGTCGATGATGCTGAAACACAGAAGCTGTTATACAGTTCATGATCTACGATGCTGAGGAAGTTGTTACAAAGTCCATGGTCACGATGCTGAAACATAGAGGAAGTTGTTACACAGTCCAGGACCGACGATGCTGAAACACAAAGGAAGTTGTTACACAGTCCACGGTCAACAGCAACTCACACAGATTGACTACAGCAGCTGCACCGTGAGCCAAGCACCAACCATCGCTGCTACATGAGAAGTGTTGAAATAGTCAAGAGCGTAAATCCCGTGGCTGAAATAGACTGCGATTTGCGATGCCGAAACAACATGCAACAACAACAACAAGAAACTGTCACTCCAGCCGTAACAACAATGCCTCATTCAGCACTTGTAATAGAATTCTGTTTTGGGAGACTAGGATGTCCTATTCTAGTTTAGAAATTCGATCTGACTAAGAATAGGAATCAGATATACACTTGTAATTTTTGGATCAATTGTATTGAAGAGATTCCCTCTTTAAATAAGAGGAAATCATCATTGAGGGATCACCAGTTTTATGTACTATGAAAGTTTCAGAGAGAAGGACATACTTCATTTTTAGATTGTAATATGATACATTGATAGATAAATAAAAGACTGTTTTGAGCATCCTTCTCTAGCCTTTTTGTCTCAGGGGAATCTTGTGAGAAGGGAGGGCCCACCTTCTTCACAAGATTCACCTGTTAGTGTTATAGTGTGTGTTAGTGTGATCTCTGTTTATGCCTTGATTAACTTTTGTCTTGTTGAAACACTACTTTTAATGAATTTTTCTTTGCTGAAACACTACTGAACTCTATCTTGTTAAGAACTTTGTTTTATTGAATGTTACATTGTTTTCACAAAGTTCATAATAATTTTAATTAGCAATCTTGTGTGATGAATTTATGAGGTTTGCTAATCATAGACTGGTGCTAAAGGTTCCTTCTTAAAGGAAGGGATTAAGGGTCATGTTCTCTGTTAGAAGTAGTCAGCTTTCAATTATTTCCATGATTGTGCTAATCAGAGACTGGTGCTAAAGGTTCCTACTTAAAGGAAGGGACTAAGGGTCCTGTTCTCTGTAGAATTAGTCAGCTTTCAATTATTTCCATGAGTGTGCTAATCAGGGACTGGTGCTAAAGGTTCCTGCTTAATGGAAGGGATTAAGATTCCTGTTCTCTGTTAGATAGAGTTAGCCTTCTATGCATTAATGTTTTCATGAAAGTGTGTTAATCAGAAACAAGGTGTTGGAGTTCCTTCTTGGGAATAGGGTCTTGTTCTCTGGTTACAGAATAGTTGTTCTTTCCTATTCCAGTTGTTATTTTAATGTAATCCAAGATTCTTTAGATTAATCATCTCTTTAAGCTCTGCAATAGGTAGGTTGCTTTCCTGTAATTCAAGTCAGAACTCCAGTTTATTCAAGGCAAGTGTGATTAATATGGTTTCCTTTACTACAACTCTAGGTTTCTTTTGGAATTGAGCATATATAGTGCGTGGTTACCTTTGAAATAAACAAAATTCCCTGGGTTGACAATTTATGTAGCACTTGATTGTTTAAATTAATTAAGCAATGATAGTGACCAACATTTTGGCGTTGTTGTCGGGGAAGGTAATTTTAGATTTCAAAAGCACTTATGATTTTTCAGATACAAAGATTGCATGAAAGGACATGGAAACCCCAAAGATACTGACCCTACAGGTGGAAAGGGAAAAGGAAAAGGAGGAAGAAAGACTTACATTGACGAGATCATATCAAAGTCTGAATCTGCTGTTCAACGACCAAACCTTTGGAAACAAAAGTCCCAACCTTCATTTCAAGCAAACTTTGAAACAGGGAAAGAAGTTTGGAGTCCTGAGACAGTCCAGAAACCAACAGGAAACATTGAGGATAGAGCAAGCGCAGCAGGGAAGCAGACAGAAGAAAACATGGATGAGTACAATGAAGAATTGCACCACAAAGAATAGGCAGGTCCTGAAGGAGAGGTAAATGATGAAAATTCTTTCTCTACATTAGGATTTCCTATTGGTGATATTCCTAGAGGGGTAGCCCCCATGAAGAACATTCCACTCTCAACACTACCTAATTTTCATGGTTTGTCTTCGGAAGACCCTGATGAATTCCTTTTTGAGTTTGATATATTATGCAAAAGTTATGATTATGTTTCCAATGCTCAAAAATTAAAGCTATTTCTAGCAACACTAAAAGGAAATGCACTAAGATGGTTTATGAGTCTTGGAGGCCATGTATTCACAACATGGGACCAAATGAAATAGAAATTCCTGAACAAATACCAGGACTATTGCCGAACAAGAGAAAAGAGGGAGGAGCTATTTAAGATGATGCAGAAAGAGGATGAGAATCTAGAGGACTTTGTAGAAAGGCTACAGTATAATCTACAAAATCCAGTCACCCCAATGTAAGTAAAGATATTCTCAAAACAATATTATTAAAAGGAGTAAGGTATGACTATCTAGATATGCTGAATATTCTTGGAAAAAGGGGACATATCTAAGGAATCATAAGATGAAATTGTTAATTTATGCAAAAGATGTTCAAGAGGAGCTTCAAGAAATAGATCAAACAACAGGGACACCACATTTTCAAGAGTCAAAAAATCAGCCAGTGGGGGAGAAACAAGAGACGAGATAGGTAATTTACTTCAAGGGTTTAAAACTGAAATGTTAAGCTCTTTTGCCTCACAAATTGACACCCTGCAGATTAAGAAGAAGCAAGCAGAAGCAGAAGCAGACCTGTCCATCTTTTGTTCTCAATACAGAGACAAGCACCCACGAAGAGAATGTCCATTGGACAAAAATCCAATATGCATCATCTGTGATAAAGATCATGAAACCCAACATTGTCCATCTTTACCATGGATTAAGGCAGCATTACAACCAACGGACGAAGAAGCTGAAGCTGTCTATCTATTGACACAGAGGAGGCAATGGCAACCGCGGGGACAAGGTATGAATCCTAACATGCCATTTGCATCTTCTAATCATTGGAATAATTATCCTTCTTTCAATCAAATGAGTTACCCCCCCTATAATCAAATGCAATATCCTAATCAAATGAATTACCCACCCATGCAACAAATTAACCCACCCTTTGTTGATCCATCAATGTGGATGCCTTGGCCTCCACAACAACAACAACCATATCAGAACCAATGGAATCAAAATTGGAGAGGACAAAAACCCCTCTTCCAAAATCAATTACCTCAATCGCAATTCCTACAGCCACTCTCCTTACCAACGGGTACTCCCCCAAACAATCAAACGATGAGACCCTAGCTACCTATACAACCTAACCCTAACCCAAATAATAAGGCTGTGTAGTGCATTGATATTTATAACCAACCTACACTCTCTCTTCTCCCTATGCAATGTAACGATATTCATTTACGATCTGGGAGAATAGTGGAACCCACCATAGCTGATGTTACCTCTTCTGATAAAGAGGAAACAAAAAAGCGTGATGTACCTGAAGAGGTACAATCATCCTCTAACAATGCTGCTGAAACAGCAAAACAACCATTTCCTGAGCGTTTAGCCTTAACTAAAATGCCTGAGCCACCAGCCTTCAATCTTCTAGCGGAATTACAAAATTTATATGTCAAAATTCCTCTACTACAAGCACTCTGAGATGTACCAATATATTCCAGGACGATGTGAGACATTTGTGTTAAAAATCCTGGTAGGAAAATTAAGGATCCCCTTACAGTCCATGTTATGGGAGACTTGTCTGCACTAATGTCAGGTAAAGCTCCCCCAGTTAAATATGGTGATCCCGGCCACCCTACCATTTCAGTACAATTTGGAAAAACGATAATCCCTCAAGTTCTGGTAGACTTAGGTGCCGCTATCAATATCATGACTCTGGAAACCTTACAACTACTACAACTGCAAAATGAACTCAGAGACACCCCAACTATCCTAGAATTGGCTGACCGATCCACAATTAAACCAGAAGGAGTCATTGAAGACCTCAGTAACTCTGTAGAATCCTAGAATTATCCATCTGACTTTGTGGTACTACAACCCAAAACAAAGTTGGGGGGCCACCCTCTAATTTTGGGTAGACCTTGGCTAGCCACAACAGATGCTTTTATCAGCTATAGATCAGGTTCAATGACAATTTCAAATGGTTACGAAACTAAACAGCTTACCCTCTACCCTCATGCTACACCCCTGATTAATAATGATAATTCTATATGAGTAGATTTTGATGATCAACCTACTCAACCCCTTTTGACTATCGGACAAGCTCTAAGCCTAAAAGACTCTACCGAGGATGAAGTAATTAATAATTGTATTTGTGAACCCTCCTCTGTGACCCCAGAAACTCATAACCAACTAACTGCACTATTGGAGTCTGATAATCAAGAAAATCTCAACTCGGAAAGCCCACCTCAAACATCTAGTACCATCTCCTCTAAAAGCGTACTAGTAGAAATTGAACCTGGCAAAACACTGAACATAAACCCTAATCTGATAGATGCTAAAACACAACAATTAATGAAGTTACTTATGGAAAATAAAGAATCATTCGCATGGGATTATACATATATGAAAGGAATCTCTCCTAAATTATGTACTCATCGAATATATATTAAAGAAGATTATTGGCCAATCTGCCAATCTCAACGACGAATGAACCCTAATTTAAGAGAAATACTCAAAGAAGAACTTCAAAAATTGCTCAATGTAGGGTTTATTTATCCTATATCAGACAATGAATGGGTTTCCCCATTGGTAATAGTTCCTAAGAAAAATGGGAAATGGAGAGTATGTGTGGATTATAGAGCTTTAAATAAAGCCACTCAAAAAGATCACTTTCCATTACCATTCATTGATCAGGTGTCAGATAATTTGTCAGGGAAGAAATTTTTCTCATTTTTAGATGGCTTCAGTGGGTATAACCAGATCAAAATTGCACCTCAAGATCAAGATAAAACCACTTTTACTAGCCCTTGGGGAACCTTTGCTTATAAAGTCCTTCCATTTGGACTATGTAATGCACCAACAACCTTCCAAAGAGTAGTTTTAGGAATCTTTTCTGATATGCTTAATGACTCTATGGAAATCTTTATGGATGAATTTACTCCTTATGGTGTTTATTTTCAGGAAGCACTACAAAACCTTGAGAAAGTACTCAAACGATGCATACAAGCCCAACTCTCCTTAAGTACAGAAAAATGTCATATGATGATGAGTGAAGGAATAGTGCTTGGACATTTTATCTCATCTCAAGGAATTCAGGTAGACCCATCCAAGATACAAGTCATTAAGGATCTTCCTACTCCCAAAACCCAAACAGAGGTAAGAATTTTTTTAGGACATGCTGGATACTACAGAAGATTTATCAAAAAAAATTCCAAAATAGCTTCTCCCCTGTTTGTGTTACTGATGAAAAATGTTGAATTTAAATGGACTAATTCTTGCCAGGAAGCATTTAATACACTTAAACACCAGTTATCTATAGCTCCTATCCTTAGAGGACCTGATTGGACACTTCCCTTTCATATATCCTCTGATGTTTCAGATACTGCAATAGGAGTTGTCTTGGGACAAGAAGAAAATCATCTCCCTTATGCTATCTATTTCATCAGCAAGAATATGACTCCTGCTGAACTCAATTATACAATCACTGAGAAGGAATTCTTAGCAGTTATCTATGCCATTAATAAATTTAGACATTACATTACTGGCTATTCTACTTTTTTCCATACTGATCACTCAGCTATCAAATACTTAATGAACAAACCTATCACAAATGCTAGAGTCACCAGATGGTTACTATTGTTACAAGAATTTGATATTACAATTGTAGATAGACCAGGAATAGAAAATGTAGTTTCTGATTTCCTTTCTCGGTTGACACCTAATGATGATACCCCAGTAGATGATTCCTTTCTTGATGAATATATATTTGCAGTTTCTGCTCACTCACCTTGGTATGCAAACATTGCTAACTACTTGGTTGCAGGGAAGTTACCACCACACCTATCCTACCGAGAGAAAAGAAGCATCATTCATCAAAGTGATCAGTATAGTTGGATAAGTGGGTGTCTTTTCCATACAGGAGCTGATCAAGAAATTCTAAGGTGTATTAGAGAAGATGAGGTTTATGATCTACTAAAAGCTTGTCATGATGGCCCTTGTGGAGGGAATTTTGCTGATAAGAGAACAACACATAAAATTCTCAGGATGGGGTACTATTGGCCCTCACTCTTCAAAGATGCAAAGAAATATGTCTGGGCCTATGATAGCTACCAAAGAGTAGGCCAACCTAATCATAGATATGAAATGCCATTAAACCCCCAGATAGTACTTGAACCACTTGAAAGATAGGCCTTAGACTTTGTAAGACCCATCAACCCTCCATCCAATCAAAAAGTTTACATAGTGGTCTGCACAGACTACATGACTAAATGGGTGGAAGCCAAAGCACTTCACAGAGCGACCGAAGAAGCAGTTATAAATTTCTTATTTAAAGACATCTTCATCAGATTTGGAGTGCCAAGAGAATTAGTTACAAATGGAGGACCTCCTTTCACTTCTCATGGTTTCAAAGCCACCCTTCAAGAATATCATATCCAGCATAGAATGACTATAGCATACCACCCCCAAGCCAATGGACAGGTGGAAAGAACAAACAAAGTAATAGAAGCCATTCTCACAAAA
This sequence comes from Picea abies, assembly GCA_900067695.1. Taxonomy (NCBI): domain Eukaryota; kingdom Viridiplantae; phylum Streptophyta; class Pinopsida; order Pinales; family Pinaceae; genus Picea; species Picea abies. Next base: position 4,146 of record CBVK0101039650.1, on the reverse strand, counting down.
ACAGTGAAGGAAAATAGAAAGGACTGGTCCTACAGGCTCCCCGAAGCATTATGGGCCTACAGAACTACCTGGAGAAATACTACAGGATTTTCTCCCTATGAATTAGTCTATGGAAAGAGTGTTGTCTCTCCTGTGGAATTTGAGATAAAAACCTTAAGGATTGCTTTAGTTGTCAACCTTGATTTAACTGATGCACAGACAGCCAGGTTGCAGCAGCTTAATGAATTGGAGGAGAAAAGACTAGATTCCATTCAGCAGACAACCATAATTCAACAGCAAAGATCAAAATGGAATGACAAAACTATCAAAAACAAGTAGTTCCAAAAAGGTAATTGGGCCCTACTGTATGACTCTTGGTTCAAAGAATTTCAAGGGAAACTGCGTACAAGATGGCTTGGACCTTACGAATTAGACATTGTTTTCCCTAATGGAACAGTAAGGCTCCTCACAATCGATGACTCCAAAACTCCATTACTCGTAAATGGTCATCAGCTCCGTCTGTACCAATGCCCTATTTCCAAAGAATATTTTAAGGCCACATGCATGGCAGACTCCCATTACCTCTTCTTAGAGGGGGCTTCTACCCCTCATTGCAATTAATTCTTTTAAGTTAATTTCTTTAGTATTATATTAGATTTTATTTACTAATAATCCCTGTCAAGAAATACCATGTTACAATTGATTTTTGCAGAGTCTCGATCGAAGCACAGGCCACTAGGAAAGGATGATCCTACTTCACAAAGAGAGAATCTTTCCTGATGCTGAAACACCACTGTTCAGCACTTTTGACTTTCCTCTGATGCTGAAACACCACTATTCAGCACTTTTGGCTTTCTTCTGTTGCTGAAACACCACTGTCAGCAATTCCTTCCCTTTTCTTCATTATGGAAACACCACTATCAGCAACCCCACACCTTTTTCCCCCATCACTGTTCAACAACCTTTTACCACTTTCCCCCATTTCCCCATAGACGAAAAAACCCCGTCCAGCAATTGTTTCGCCTTTTCTTCTCTGTTGCTGAAACACCATTGTCAGAAACTTTTCATCATTTTTCCCATTACTGAAACACCAATTACAACAACTTTTAGCCTTATCCCTATTGCCAAAACACTACAGTCTGGCAATTCCTCACTTTATTCATCGACGAAACAACACCATCTAGCAATTATTTCGCCCCATTTTTCCTGATGCTGAAACACCACTGTTCAGCACTTTTTGACTTTCCCCATTGCTGAAACACAATTTACAACAACTTTTTGCCTTCTCCCTATTACCAAAACACTACATTCTGGCACTTCTTCACATTTCTTCATTGACGAAACAACACCATCCAGCAATTTTTTTGCCCCGTTCATTTCTGGTGCCGAAACACCAACTTTTCAACATTATTTGTCAGCAAGATTTTATGCTCTCATACTATAGTTTGTCCTTCCAGATAGAAAATCCTTGATAAAATTCATCTAATAAATTAAAAGTCTCCACCACAACCACTGCAGAACTATCATGGATAGGCATTATATTTTGTTTGCAGCATGAATCAGAAGGTAAGGTGAGGTATGTAAATTTTATGTAATTTAGTTAAGCTATAGTTAATGAGAAGATTCCAAATCACTATGACCACTCGAGTGCAATCATTATTAGATGCACTTGACGGGAGGGGAGGACATATCAAACCTTTTATACCATCATTTCACACAAATTCACCACCGTCATTCCTATTTTACCATCCTTTCACTTGTTGTACCACCATTTGCATACCTTCACTCAGAAAACTCACTCTGCGCAGAAGCTGTTACTCAAACTCTTTGATGTTCTATTTTACCAAGATGGTAGCTATGGGAGGCTCTGTTATATGGAACAAACCCACCACAACAGCCCTGTTAGAACATTATCCAGTAGCTTGTCAAATTTTTCAGCAGGCAGGATGGCTCAACTATTTTCAGAGACTCCAGGGGTGTGATGAACAACAGGTTCTACAATTCGCTCAAAACCTTCAGGAAGACCATTCTATTGTTCAAGGGGTCCAAATTTCAGTAACATAAGAGGATATAGCATAGGTCTCAGGCCTCCCTACCGATGGCATTCACATGTTCAGCCATAAACATATCATTCAGAATGCCCAGCAGAACTTCTTCCTGCCAGAAGAACAAATTGAATTTAAAGGTCGGGGTGTTCAACTTAGCTCGTTGCTGCCCCCATGGCTAGAAGTTGCAAGATTCATCAAACATTACCTTACCTACGAAGGCCGATACCAGGTAATTTACTAGCACAACTTTCTTCTGTTTTCTCATTTACGGCATAATAGACGGGTGAATATTCCTTATTATTTGCTGGGTTGTCTGAAAAATATGGCACACTACTGCAGAAAGGCTAAAGATCCCACCCTTTCACTTACCCATCACCGTCTCGTCCAACTTCTTATCCAAAGGGGTTTTTCCCAACAAAACCCTCCACTAAACAACCCACCCATAAACCCCCAAAGAGCTACTGAAATTCTTCAAAACCTCCAGGACCAGCAACCGCAAAACCCCCCAGACTCTCCAGAAGTACCCAATAGCCCACCCACATAACCAATCAGTCCAATCAATCCCCATACCATACCAAGCCTACCTCATACCTTACCAGAATCATCCACTCCCACCCTTCATATTCTTAGCGATGACTCTGAGCCAGATAATTCCCCCTGCCCCATCATTGAGGAAAAATCCTCATGTAAACGAAAACAAATTCCCTTCTTTCCACCCTTCTTACAAAAAAAGTGAACAAGGGCCTCAACAAGGCCAACCATTATTTCCACTACCCTAGATCCCCAACCCATCTGACTAATACCCCGTACTCCTCCAACCTCCCAAATCCCAGGATCTTTGCCTATTCCACCCATGGGCACTGAAACACAAGAACCATATGCCCAAGGTATTGCGACATCATCTGTTTTCAATCAGGTAGCTGAAACAAAAGAACCGGCTACTCATTCAGTAGCTGAAACACAAGAACCAGCTACCCATTCAGTAGCTGAAACACAAGAACCAGGTACTCATTCAGTAGCTAAAACACAAGAACCAACTACCCATTCAGTAGCTGAAACACAAGAACCAGCTACTCATTCAGTGGCTGAAACACAAGAACCAGCCATAGCTGCCACAAAAGAACCAACTACAGTTGAAACACAAGAACCAGCTACTGATACTGATACTGAGATACAGGAATCAGAAGTCCAGGGTGCTGCGACGTTACTTTCCTTACATCAAGAAGCTGAAACACAAGAATCAACTGCCATTCCTGTAGCTTCTCCACAAGAATCAGCCAGTGAGGTTGTGACTGCCACACAAGAACCAGTCATCCCTCAACCAGAACCAACAATGGCCTCTGTCTTGCTAGAAAATGAATTCCTAAAGTCTGAACTGGAAGCATACAAGAAAGAACTAGCCATGGCAAAGGAAGCATATGAGAAGGAATGTAACTTGCACACTCTCGCTCGCATAGCAACCATGTCAGAGGAGATTACAATAGAGAGCCCGTGTAAAGTATATATGTGCTGTCAATGTGGGGATATCTACTATCAAGCAGGTTACAAGGTAATCCAAATTCTAATGCCAGGAGCTCCCCCTACTTCTTCCACCTTTGCAGTCAAAGAAGAAGAACCTGCTGCTACACAAGAACCAGCTATAACTGTCACACAAGAACTAGCTACAGCTGAAACACAAGAACCGACAGGACCTCCCAAGCTTAAGATTGAACCTTTCCCTGCAACAAATGTCAAATTTGAAACCCCTTCTTTTGTTAACAAAGCCATACAAACAATGTCTAGTGAAGAATCTGTCCCTCCCAAACATACCAATATCCACACTTTTGTGGAAAAATCTACTCAGAACTTACCTCATCCCACTATTTGCAACGCTAAAACACAAACTCAGCCATGGGATGAGTAGGCAGTAATACAGAAATGGAAGGAAGAGTATGCTGCTACACAGGCCAAAAGCTTGCAAGAGCACAGACAAATCTAGATAAATCATACCTACTCAAATTGGGAAGCTTTAGAGGAGACATGTCAGGAAGCTCATGCCCTGAAGAAATAGAACAAAGAGTTGAAAGGCAGATTGGCCTTGGTATTTGACCTGACACAAAAGCTATTGGCTACAAGGAAA
>CBVK0101039649.1:0-11863 GCA_900067695.1 Picea abies | reverse complement strand
TTGGTATTTGCCCTGACACAAAAGCTATTGGCTACAAGGAAACCATATTGCAACTATTCCTTGTTCCTTATGGAATGACTTACATGGTTTCAGATCAAATCAATCACAGAAGGCAAACCCCATGCAGTACTACACCCGACAGATTTTGTCAAAACCTTTATAGAAGCATCTACTAGGGATTATCACCTCCTCTGTGAGGCATATTTCCATAATGAAGCCATCCCTGAGAACAGGCAGTTGAACCTTAATCCTCTTTTCGGGGACATCCAGATTCAGGCATTCACCTCTTTTCTCCACAATCAGATTATTTGGCAAGATGACTTCATGGCTACCAATCACAATGAAGACAACCGCCTTCTCTGGATAAGACCAGAACCACAGAATGCAGCCACCTTTGTCACAGAATATTATCAGTTCTTAAAGAAACCAGGGATGACTCCACCTTTGTCACAGAATATTATCAGTTCTTAAAGAAACCAGGGATGACTGAACATGTTCAGAAACTGCAATCAACAGTGCTTCAGGATTGTCAACACTTCATCAGATCCACGGAGATTGCTTCCCTCCAGGAAAAAAACTTGTTTTCGAAGCAATCCATTGAGAAAAGACAGGAACACAATCCTTTTATCCCCACTAACCTCGAGGTAGCAATCTCCAAGGTACCTAACTACATCCATTTTTTTCAGCAATGTGATGAAAGCTGGATAGGGTACCGGTTTTATTTTCCTATCCTCTGGTTGCCGATAGAAAGATATCAAATCCATTATAAGCTGCCTAAAAAGATAGAGACAATAGCTTGGCAAAGGTTACAACATGTCCAAGGGTTTAGAGCACCAACCGACAACACCTCCCACAGCTACTGCTTGAGTAACTTGCACGCTCAGAGTCGGTATTCAAACTCTGATTCAAAGTGAAGTTGCCTGAGGACATGCAACATTTTCAGTTGGGGGGGATGTTGGGACCACACAATGTACCTTTTTTCCCATACTTTTTGCCACCATTACACTCTTGTTCACTCACATTTAAACCCATATTAGCACTTAATCTTATCTTTCCAAAGGTATATAACATCTCTTCTCATTACTATATGTTTAATCTATTTTACATATAATTTTACATCACTCTCATACTTAACCATTGATTAGAAATGTATAAGTGTTGAAACAGTTCAAACTGCAGATTAGCATTGGAGACATGTTGCTAAAACAACAATTCACAGAAGTTGTTACACAGTCCATGGTCAACGATGTTGAAACACAGAAGCTGTTACACAGTCCATGGTCGACGATGTTGAAACATAGAAGCTGTTACACAATCCATGGTTGACGATGCTGAAAAACAGAAGCTATTATATAGTTCATGATCTACGATGCTGAGGAAGTTGTTACACAGTCCATGGTCACGATGCTGAAAAACAGAGGAAGTTGTTACACAGTCTAGGACCGATGATGCTAAAACACAAAGGAAGTCATTACACAGTCCATGGTCAACAGTAACTCACACAGATTGACTACAACAGTTGCACCATGAGCCAAGCACCAACCATCGTTGCTACATGAGAAGTGCTAAAACAGTCAAGAGCGCAAATCCTGTGGCTGAAACAACCCATGATTTGCGATGCTGAAACAACATGCAACAACAGCAACAAGAAACTGTCACTCCAGCCGTAACAACAACACCTCATTCAACACTCGTAATAGCATTCTATTACGAGAGACTAATATGTCCTATTCCGGTTTAGAAAGTTGATCTGACTAAGAATAGGACTCAGATATACACTTGTAATTTTTGGATCAATTGTATTGAAGAGATTCCCTCTTTAAATAAGAGGAAATCATCATTCGAGGGATCACCAGTTTTATGTACTAAGAAATTTTCAGAGAGAAGGACGTACTTCATTTTCAGATTGTAATATGATACATTGATAGATGAATAAAAGACTGTTTTGAGCATCCTTCTCTAGCCTTTTTGTCTCAGGGGAATCTTGTGAGAAGGGAGGGCCCACCTTCTTCACAAGATTTACCCATTAGTGTTATAGTGTGTGTTAGTGTGATCTCTGTTTATGCCTTGATTAACTTTTGTCTTGCTGAAACACTACTTTTAATGAATTATGCTTTGTTGAAACACTACTAAACTCTGTCTTGTTAAGAACTTTGTTTTATTGAATGTTACATTGTTTTCACGAAGTTCATAATCATTTTAATTAGCAATCTTGTGTGATGAATTTATGAGGTTTTCTAATAAGAGACTAGTGCTAAAGGTTCCTGCTTAAAGGAAGGGATTAAGGGTCATGTTCTCTATTAGAAGTAGTCAGCTTTCAATTATTTCCATGAGTGTGCTAATCAGAGATTGGTGCTAAAGGTTCCTGCTTAAAGGAAGGGACTAAGGGTCCTGTTCTCTATAGAATTAGTCAGCTTTCAATTATTTCCATGAGTGTGCTAATCAGAGACTGGTGCTAAAGGTTCCTGCTTAATGGAAGGGATTAAGGGTCCTGTTCTCTGTTAGATAGAGTTAGCCTTCTATGCATTAATGTTTTCATGAAAGTGTGTTAATCAGAAACAAGGTGCTGGAGTTCCTGCTTGGGAATAGGGTCCTGTTCTCTAGTTACATAATAGTTGTTCTTTCCTGTTGCAGTTGTTATTTTAATGTAATCCAAGATTCTTTAGATTAATCATCTCTTTAAGCTCTGCAATAGGTAGGTTGCTTTCCTGTAATTCAAGTTAGAACTCCAGTTTATTCAAGGCAAGTGTGATTAATATGGTTTCCTTTACTACAACTCTAGGTTGCTTTCGGAATTGAGCATATATAGTGCATGGTTACCTTTGAAATAAATAGACTTCCTTGGGTTGACAATTTATGTAGCACTTGATTGTTTAAATTAATTAAGCAATTATAGTGACCAACAGTTGCATGCGAACCATGTCCTCAAATAATTCAATTCACTAATAATTACAATTTTTATTTAATTAATTTTTTCTAACTAAAATCAAGACTAGAATATTTTCAACTACTTCAACATGCAAAACACATGCTAATGTGGAAGTACCTATCCGATGCTACCAAAACATCAACACCCCACCAACCGACTTGGGCTCATCGTCGATGGAAGTTAACACAAATGCTGAATGGAAGTCGGGTGGGATATACATTTTGATTGGTTTTCTTACTCGATATGACCTCCTTACAACTGGAGTTGGTTGTTCCACCTCTTCTTTTGATTCAATCGACTCATCTGAATCATCTTCTTCATTCCTCAGTTCAAACTACACCTTCTATGGATAATTCTTTGTTTTAACAATTTCTTCGGGATCAGACTTACTTCCGACTTCTCTGAAGACCACATCTCAACTATACAATGTTTTCCTTGATGCAAGATCCCAGAGCATATATCCTTTCATTGCTTCTTTGTATCTGATGAAAATACACATGACTTCCTTCTTGGACAGTTTGCTCCTCTTTTCCTTGGGAACGTGCACAAATGCATCATAGCCAAATACTTTGAGATGTGAAATTGAAGGCTTCTTACCAAACCATACCTCATGTGGAGTCGTTTCGACCAACACCGATGAAGGATACATATTCAATAGATATTTTGTAGTGTCAACTGACTATGCCTAGAATTCTTATGTGAGCCTAGCACTACTAAGCATGCTCCTTTCCTTGTCCATCAATGTTCTTTTCATTCTTTCAACAACTCCATTTTTTTGTGGGTTATATGGTGTGGCATCCTAGTGTATTATGCAACACTGCTTGCAAACTTGATCAAATTCCTTTCCATGGAATTCACCACCATTGTCAGTTCTCAACACCTTAATCTTCTTATCTTTCTGGTTTTGTACAAGAGATTTAAACTCTTTAAATTTCTTGAAAACCTATGATATCTTCCTCGGGAAATATATCCATGTTTTCCTGGAAAAATCATCTATGAAGGAGACATAATATAGGGATCCACCAAGTGAAGGCATTGAAACCGGGCCAAACACATCACTATGAACCAACTCTAGAATCCCCTTTTCCCTTGTCGCTCTAGATGGGAAACTCACCCAACTTTGTTTTCCATATATGTAGTGATCACAAAAGTCGACTTCTAAATTATATTTAAGAAACTCTCCGACCATACCTTTGTTATGCATAGTTCAAAGTCCTTTTTCTCTAATATGTCCCATCCTCTCGTGCCATAGCATGGTCAGGTCGAATTTATGATGACTTGTCGAGTCGGTTTGAATTGACTTAGCCCAATTCGAGTTGACTTCACGAACAATTATGTTGTTTCATCCAGTCGAGTCAAAACTCCCCAATAACTTATATAGGGTTCCAATATGAACTCCTTTCATTAATACCATCACACCTCTGACCATCTTACAGATATCGTTATGAAATAGAGTGTGCACCTCGGCATCACTCATATTGCTGATAGATATCAGGTTTCTTGCCAAATCCATAATGTGTAGCACACCTAGAAGGTTTCTACTCCTCCCATCCTGTAGTATCACTCGAACTCTTCCTCATCCTAAAATTTTGGTTGTTGTTTCATTCCCCAAGAACACATCTACTCATTCATATCATTCATATTCACAAAACCATTCTCTATGTGGTGTCATACAATAGGATTCTCCTGACTCGATCAACCAAACCTCTTGATTTGACTGTGTATTGCCTGATGTCAGGTACACATTGCCTCCTTTATCTAGAGTTAGATTTCTCTCAATCGACTAATTATCATTCGATCATGTACTAACTTCCATTTCCTTCAACTTGCAGTCCCTTTTGCAATGCCCAACTTTACCGTATTTTCAACATATTATCATCGACTAAACATGGGATTTAGATCTACCCTTCAACTTAGACTTTCTACCAGAGAATTTTTATTTATCTTTGTCAACCAATCAACCTCTCACCACTAATGCATCTTTGATCGATCTTTCCATGTTCTTCCTTCTCCTTTCTTCTAATAGTAGATATGCAACCACATCATATAGCTCTAATGTGTTTGAATTTCTCCCTATATCCATGACTAAGATATCCTAGGAGTCTCGAAAAGAGCACAATAGGATAACACATTTCCCCTCCTTGGTGATTTTAATATACACAAAAGATAACTGGATTAAATTGGTATTAAAGGAATTTAAATGATCTGTTATTGAAATTCCCTCACTCATCCGTAGAAGATACAGTTTCTTTCTGCGAAACAACATATTTACCATGGATTTCGACTGACACAAGATTCCCAACTTCTCCAATGTTTCTTGGTTGAATCTTCACCTGATACATTCAACGATATTGAATCTGTAAGATGAAGTCGAATCATACTCCTTGCCCTTCTCTAGATTTTATCCCATTCTTCCATCGACATACCTATCGAGATGGTACCTAGACATACTATTGCCCATTTTTCTCATTCTACAAGGATATATTCAATTGTAAGCTTCCAAAGCTCAAAATTTTAGCCATTGAATTTTTCGATCTCTATTCTCGAGCTTCTCGACATTATTTAACACAAGATTTAAATATTTCTGACATACGACTCTTAATGAAACTAGGGTTTAGCTCAAATCCAAGGTTTTTAGAACAAGATATGATACCACATGATAGGAAATGAGGAACACTTCCACGCTAAACCTATCATAATAGAGGAAGAGATATTTAAACAAGAGTATAAATGACAAAGAAAACACATAGTACACATATATTTTACCCTGGAAACCCAAACTAGTAAAACCAACATTCCTTGAGAATTCTACTCTCTTATTGTTTTATTCATTCAGAATAAAAGGTTACATGCCTAACCTTGGTCCACACCTAAGACACAATCGAAATCATAGCGTCTTTCTTTACACAAGAACAACCATGTAGCCAATTTGCCTTACATCTACATGAGAAAAAACCTCTACGATTTCATCATCTTTTACAACATTACAACATGCCTTCTTTATAGGATTTATAGTAGGAAAAAACAGAAAGAAAATATGCCCAAATACAGTTACAAATCCACGTAGATCATGGCAACAAATCTTGTGAATCTTGGGATTTTGTTACAGTCGACTACCAAGTCAGATTACCAGTCGACCTTCATTTGTTATTTAGTCAATTTCCACATGCCTGCCTATCGACCTCTTATCAATTGAACTCTTTGACTTGATATCGATGTCTTTGAATTTGAATTTAACTGGTCGAATCACCTCAACCTTCAATTTTTCGTCGATTCCTTCGACTTTGACTTTACCCGGTTGAACCACCTCGACCTTTGTCTTGTTGTTGATTCCTTTGACTTCGATTGTCAGTCGATCCACCTCGACTAAAATTTCACTACAAATAATATAACAACCCAACATACCAAGGGTGTCTCAACTTATTGAATGGAATTTATTTGGTATATGATTCTATAATGACCTTTTTCTAGTAACGTTTCCATGCAGTGGGAACTAATGACCTACGGATATCCTGCATTAATTTCTTGGAATTTATATGGTTGGTCTTCCTATTGGAATTGCATGGTTAAATCCTTATAATCCATGAGTATGGGTCCTAGGGTGCATAACCATTCCTCAGCAAGCATAGAAGAAAAATTCGACATCAACAAAAAATCAGCAAGGGTCCTGAAAACAGTTCCTTGGAAAAAATTGGCAAGGATCCTGAAAACATTTCCTTTGAAAAAATCGGCGGGCGAAAAAATTAGAAAAACCTCGGAAAAAATTAAATATACATAATTTATTCATTTTTCTCAAAATTTTAAAAAAATTTCAATGTATAAAGAAACAAAAACATCATATAAACACATAGGCACATAAATATGGACAAAAAACTGATATATATGATACAGTGGATGCCAAATAAAAACTGATACATCAAAGTCATTACCAAAATTCTAAAACCAATACAAAGTGACACCAATGATCACATATATAAATGTATATGTACCAAAACTAGAAACTAGTTATATGATATCAAATTATCAATTCTCTCTCCCCCTTTTACGGGAAACAATTAGGGTTTTTGGTCCAAGCCTTGAACTAGAGGCAAAAGGTCCTAGTCGTGCATCAATGTTGGATGGAGGACTAACTACTCTAATATGTGTAGAAAGTGGTGTTCCACTTTCAACTAGATCATCATCCTTTATGGTGTATGGATGAAGCTCCTCCTCCTCCTCCGCCTCCCCCTGCTGGTGTTGCTTCTCCTAGTCCCCTTCCTCTAACCATGCAGGTGCCTCATCCAAGAGAGGCATAACTAGAATTTTTATTTTTATTTTTTCGATTTTTTTTTTTTCCGAGTTTTTCCTGACTTTTTCAAACCTCAAAAAATAGATGCAGTGAAAAAATCATGATTTTGGCGATTTTTTCCAATTAATTGGTGATTTTTTCTACGATAGCAACAAACACAATGTCACAACCACCCATGTCAATAGAAAACGTGTGATATTTCAGGTTATACTAACCAATTTGTAAGCATACATTTTCATAATTCCCTCCACATTTCATGGAACCACCATTGGCAATCATGATGTGAAAATTATTGACAATCCAAAGATAGAAATTGAATTCTTGGGAAAGGCAGTGATGAATGAAATTATGAGTGTTTCCATTGTCAACAAGGATGATGAATTTCCCGTGCTTAATGTAACCAATCAATTTGAGGGTTTGGGGAGAAGAAAAACTAGTGAGAGCGTGTAGCAAAATCAATGGTTCAACTTCAGGAGGATCAGAGGGAGGTGCAATATCATCGGTTAGGGGTAGCACTACTTCAGTTGAAACCTCAACATCTTTCTCAGAAACATCCTCAGAAATGGCCATAAAATGTTTATGTTCTTTACACTTGTCCCTTGAAAGTATTTATCATCACAATTATAGCAAAGACCTTTGAGTTGGTGCTCCACCATTACTTGTTGTGTTAACTTGTGGAACTTGAGAGGAGTGTTCTGTGGGGTGGGGGAGTTGGGTTTAGGGTGGGGGTCAAAAATGGTTTTTCTTCTTTCGGACAAGATGACCTATTGTGCCTCATTAGCATGATTAGTGCATTCCAACCAAGTATGAGGCTAATACATGATGACCCAGGCATGAATTTCATCCTTGAGGCCACTAATAAAGCATTCCCTGAAGAATGCATATGTCATGCCTTCTATTTGGAAATTCAAGTGCTCAAAAGAAATAATAAATTCTTCCACTGTGCTAGACTGTTTCAACTTGGTCAGATGTCCTAAATGGTGGGTGTCCTTGTCAAAGCATTCATATAGATGTGTAACAAACTATGACCAAGAAACATATCCTTAGCGTGCATTATGATGCCATTTCCACCATTTCCATCTTTTGAGATCCAAATAGATAATTCCATAACAAATCTTGGTTAACTCATCAATGATACGATGCAGGGAGAAATAATGTTCCATATGAGTAACCCATGCTTGTGGATCCGATCCATCAAATTTTTTGACCTTGACTCTGGGGAGATGGGGGTCACGAGGTAGGGAGTTGGAATGAGAGGGTACAGGTTGGTTGGATTCAATAGATTTAGTATAGATATGTGGGTCATAGGAGGGACCCTGTAATTTGTTCATGAATTCATTGAGAGAGGAATGGACTTCATCAATTTGGCTGAGATAGGCTTGGATGTGGTCCATTTTTGTATGAATGGTCAGAATGTCCCTATTTACTTGGGCCTAAAGGGAAGTAAGGTTTTTATTCAGTTTCTAATTTGTTTCGTATTGGTGGGTGGGATCCATGAGGGGATGAGGGGTGGGTCCATGGACAATAAAGAAAAGAAGTGATATATACCACGATGATTATGGCAGTGAGAGGGGACCAATGGGATAAGAGAGAAATAAGGGTGTCTGGAATGGTATGGGTCTACGGGGTAAAAAAAAGTTAAAAACGAGTGGTATCACAACGTTTAGGGTGAAAAGGGAAATTCAATGAGATAGGTCTCAAATAAGGGTGCATGAAGGTAAACAAATGTTAAAAATGATAGGTATCATAACTATTAGGGAGAAAATGGGAATCCAATGAGATAGGTCTCAAATAAGGGTGTTGGAAGGCCCCATACTTGTTTCTTTTGGCCTTTTCCTATTTTTTTTTCACTCTTGTGGAGTTATACTTTGATATGAATAATAATACAGTGTCGAAATGCCCAAATTCTTAATAGGAAAAAATGTGTAGTAATTTCGCAACCCAAATGCAAGAGGCAAGGTTGCACAAAAATAGATATTTTATGTTCTTTTTCTGTTTTGTTTCCATCCCAAGGGTTAGGGTTTTCAGGGTGACTACATACAAGGGTTTTGCCTGTTCTATAGCTCTCTGATATATGTGCAGGGCTGAATAGTAGTACTTAACCCAATATCTTAGGGAACCAGCTAAGGAGGCTAGAGCTTATCGTTAGCCGTACTATCGGATTACCCAGGTACTAGAGAGTATCTTCTTGAGTGTTGTTCTTGGTGGCACTATAACATTCAGGAGGATGATCGGTTGATCTATGGATCGTTTCATAATACCTAGGGGGGTTCTCGATATACCATAGGTACTTGGAAGCACAAGTCTATATACAAGTGTTTTCTGATGCGCTACCACTCGAAGGGATAGAAACAGGGGTTAGAAGGGTTTCCAACAATGTGAGATTAAAAATATCTTCTATTTATTGCATGTAAGCTTCCCTGACAACAAATTTATGCATTGAACGATAGATCATTGTAGTTTAAAGATGCTGAAACATGTCTCTGCCCTGGAAATATAATTTTAACGCACAATTCCTACCAATGAAAGTGCTCTAATACCACTTGTTATGCACCTAGTTATGTGATATTAAGCAGAAACAAGAATATAATTGAAATTACCAAAAAATCAATAGAATATAGAGAATAACACACCAAAATGATACCTTTATTGAAATGGGAGAAATCTTCACTTTCCTCTTTGAGTGGGAAACCTCCAACAGAGAAACATTTTATTACAATAATTCACAAGACAAATCTCTATCATGCCTCCTACTCTCATTTATACTAATTCTATCTTCTAAAGAAAATTCTGGATGGAGATGTTTCTAGAAGTGGAAGCTTCTATTAGGTCTTTTTACATTGACTTGCTCATATTTATTAAATAGCTCTTATTAACTAATGTCGACCTTTATTACATGGAAATATATTATTCTATCTATTTGAGGGGTTAGGGAGGTTAGGTCCCTAACACCCTATAGTAAAATCTATCTGAGACAAGCCACATGGACAAGATAGGAATTCTCATCCTAGTTCATGTGACCATCGTAGATTCTCGAGTTGTAGGAAGACTTGTTGTGGGCCAATGGAGGCCACTGCACATGAAAATTTCATGGAAGAGGTTAGTATATTGATCATGTCTTTGTTCTTCCTTGATTATGTATGTATGTGTGTAGAGAGAGACATAGATTATTGTGTGATTTTTTTCTATATCTAATTATATCACGTATGCAATTGTTACATTCCAATAAAAACATTTGAAACCTCTTAAAGCATCAGTCACAGTTTCCATCATTTACGTAGCAGTAGCAGTAACCTACTCATTCTATGTACTACACACATAGGTACCATGGAACTTTGTTTAGTCTTGCAATCACAGTGTATAAAATAAACTTCCTTGTAACACAAAATATACACATGCAAGTTTATGGATATGTATATTCCATTGCTTACTTATTTTAATATTTTCCTTATTGTTTTTTAAAACTTGCATCTACATGTAAGATTTTAACAAAGTACCATACTATTGAATGTGTACCAAAAACACTTCTTCTGGTGAGGGACTCCTTATGCATATGTTCATAGCATTGATGAAATTCTCAAGCTTTCAAGCATAGGATAGAAAAAATAAAATACAACCTAAAATTTAACTTGTGCCAAACCTTTCAATCCTAAACATGATTTGTATCTTCAACCTTTTCATTTAGATATTTTCATCTTTCAAATTAGACTAATCCATAGCCTTCGAGATCCATGACGATGTGTTTTTTCTCCTTGGATTCTCTTCTTCCTCTTCATTGTTTCATTCCCATCATTAGGAAACTTTTGATTTCTAAAACGAAACTAATAAAAGATATAATAAAAAATAATGAGTTACTCATTTTGTGGAAAGATATATCTACAATTCACCTCTTACACTGTGCAACTATGGTTATGTTAAATTAAAAGATGTCAAAAAATAAGATTAATAAAAAAATGTGTCTATTGATGTGACTAGAAATAAAAATACTTTTGAGTATATGAATCATTTTTAATAAAAAAAAATGAGGTACTCATGAAGTAATACTCATATAATAAATAATAATGTAACCCTTTTTTAACACAACCCATGTTATGAACCACTTATTCATTGTTTGAATTGGGAAATATAAAATGTGACTAGTTAAAAAAATGAATATATAAGTCATGGCATGAGTTATATTCACAAAGTCAAACTAATATATGAATATGTATCATGTTTCATGTTCATATATTAGTTTCTTAATATATGAATATCTGGTTCCTACATTTCTATATTAGTTTAACTAATATATAAATATGTGAAACGTATTTATATATTAATTTAACTAGTATAGAAATATGTGACTCATACCATGGATACATATTCATATATTAGTTTGACTTTGTCAATAGAACTCATGTATTCATATATTAGTTTAACTAATATAAGTATTATATATTAGTTTACTAATATATAATTACATGAGCATAGATTTATTTTTTTGAATTGGGGAATACAAAGTGTAATTAACTAAAAAATGAATACATGGTTCATAACATGTGGGTTATATTCATTGATTGAAGTTAATATATGAATATGTATCCATGTTATGAGTCACATATTCTTATATTAGAAAATTCATGTATTCATATATGTGACTTGAAGTC
>CBVK0101039647.1:0-15344 GCA_900067695.1 Picea abies | reverse complement strand
TCATCAATATCAAGATTCTCAAGAAATGAGAAAAAGGTACTATACACCAATGCACGATTCATGGCCCCCCCGGCCATGAGGGGGAAAATATTTCATAATTTAAGATCAAAAAATGCCAAGAATCATGAAATTTCACTACTTCAAATGCAAGGATGCCCCCAATCTAATATAAAGTAAGAAATTAAATCTTTTTGTTTCAAAAATTTCACTAAAATCAATAATGAACTTTCTTAAAACAAAGAAACCCAAACTAAAAGTTCTCTTTTAAAGTGAACTATTCAGAAGAAATTTGATCTTTCCCTAAACAATTCTAAAGAAAACACATGCTTTGTAATTGAAAGACACTCAAAACAAGAGACTAAGCCTTCAAAACCAAACAAAGCAAAGATGGTTATAGCAACTCAAAGAATGTCAAGCAGACTGTAAACAGATCAATACAGGCTCCAAAAGTTCAATCCAGCTGATCAAAGCAAAACTGGGCATCAAAAAAATAGGACATCCTAATTCCAAACACAAATTTCAAATGGGTTCGCAGCCTAGCTATAGGATGACCTGCGAACATCTCGCACCCTAGCTATAGTGCAACCTGCGAGAATGAGTCATTCTCGCACCCTGCCTATATAGCAACCTGTGAACTTTCTTTTTTATAAAGTTTTTACATAGGAAAATGCAACTTCTTTTCTCAGGAAAAGTTCTTCTCCCTTCTCTCTTTAGGAACTCTGGCCACTGACCCCTCTGAAGGCAATAGATAGGTTTACATCATTAACGATCATAGGTATGATGAAAATAATGTGTAACAAGAAGGAATACTCAGATCTAATTTTACAAAAACGAAAATGCCCACAGTGATATACAAAACACCCATAGTAGTATGAAAACACCCACATCAATATAAGAATGCCCACAGAAATCTAAAAATGCCCATAGTCATCTAAAAATGACCACATCAACATAAAAACGCCCACAAAAATTTATAAACACCCACAGTCATCTAAAAAATGCCCACATCAATGTAAAAATGCCCACAGAAATTTATAAACACCCACAGTCATATAAAAATGCCCACATCAATATAAAAACGCCCATAGAAATTTATAAACGCCCACAATCATATAAAAATGCCCACATCAGTATAAATATGCCCACTGTAATATATAAACGCCCACAGTGGTCTAAAACACCCCCATTAACATAAAAACGTCCACTATAAAGTGTATTACACCCACAGTGATATAAAACGCCCCCATTAACATAAAAACGTCCACTGTAATGTGTAATACGCCCACAGTGATATAAAATGCCACCATTCATATATACACACAGCCATAAAATCTCTTTTATCCCAACCGACATGCAACAACAGAGTAAGAAGAAATATTTTATAACTATAACACAATTTCAATCGTCGAAAAACAAGGCAAGAAAACCAATCGATCCAATGAGAACCCAAGCAGATTGAAGTTAAGTATTTTTCATCTCACAATGCCAATACAAAATTGTTGATAACAATAAGAGAGGGCCAAGGTCCTAATACCTTCTATCATGCAAAATGAAAATCATACCGTCGCCTTAACTCCCGCATCGAATGATGACCGCGCGCTCTGTACCGCTCATGCTCCGTGCCGCTCCCCTCGACGATCGTCGAGACTACATCGGTACCTCCCAGCCAATCGCTATGGGTACTCTGCTTCCCACTTAGCCCCCCGAGTCGCAAAGGGGCCACCCACTATCCATATGGTAAGTCTAGCTTCCCAGCTCGCCTCGCAAGGCCGAGCTACCACTCCTATCTGAGCTGAAAAATCCCAACTCTCCATAAGTAATCAGTCAAGTCACAATCCGGCAGCGTAACGTTACGCTAACAGCCGATTCCCTTCTTCCTTCTATTCCCTTTCTTTTATAGAGTTTTAGACCTTCAAACTTTCCCTAAATCCCTTTTTAATTTAAGTTTTAATGAAAACCTCTAAAATTTCTCCGTCGTACAAGTGTCATTCATCCCCCACTTTCCTCCAAAATTTATTTTCTTTAATTTATTTAAATGACTCATTTCCCTCACCCACCTAGAATTGCTCCTATATTTCCTCCTAGGTGTTCCTATATCCCCTTACATGTTTTAAATACTTTCCATAAAAGACGTTGCTAATTTAGTTCATTTTAGAAGGTTCTTAACTGCAGATTCCTTACTATGTTGACCTCTCTTTTTACCATAAGTTCTCTTCTTTCCTTTATTATGTTTCCTCCAATTCTTAGTTTCCTAATTTTTATTTTTCCCTTCTTTCCTCTTTTAAATAAAGCCAAAATGGTAGTTGCGCATTTTACTCTTTTCCTTTTATTATTAATTTAAAATCCTTTTACACTTTCACAATTTAAATAATTTATTTCTTCTTTACAATTTAAAACCACGGATTTTAATTAAATTAATACTCTCTTCATTTTACCCCAAAAATTTATGAAGACTAAAACTATTACTTAAGTGGTTTTTAGTTTAAATTTTTGTTTTTATTTTTATAGCGTCTGTTCTTAAGGTTAGACAAAATTTTACCCTGAGAAGTTTTAGACTTAGGACTTAGATTCTGAACTAGGTGACATTTAATTAGGGAAGTAGCTTAAGAATTTCTTAATGTGTTAAATGTCTTAGGGCCATCTAGTTTTGTTCCTTCATCAACATCAACGCGACATTCCCTTCAGGATGCACCACGTGCTCGAAGGGTGCCACTCGCCTCGTTCATTGCTTTTGCGCGATGTGCCCTTCAGGATGCACCCCGTGCTCCAAGGCTGCCACTCGCTTCTTGTGTTTCTTTTGCGCGACGTGCCCTTCAGGATGCACCACGTGCTCCAAGGGTGTCACTCGACAACTTGACTGATTGGTAGACATCAATAACCCTTGGATTCAACACATCGCCAAGTGATAAGGGCTCTAAGGAATAAGGCCCCCGCCTTATTGCGCAACCCTTAGAATCATCATGAGTGATTGTCGCAGTCTGCCCTCACGGCATTGTGGATCCTCTCGAACTAGGTAATCATTAACCTACAGTTCGATCCACGATGGGAGTGCTAGTAGGCTGTGGAAGGGCTGTTGTCCACCCCTCTCGCTCAATCTCTCTGGAAATCGTGTGTGGCCCCTTTACTCCATATGTGAGTCTAGTCGGCAAGATATCGTCAGCCTACAACATTAACAATCGTGTCAGAATATGTCCTCATCAATCATCAAATCAATGAAATATCACAGTAAATAAATCAATCCAAATAGCACACTCCCTCACTCAATCCGGAGTCCACAGGGTTCCATCGATGCCTCTACATCTTCAAGGTCCAAAACCCTGCACACTCCATAAAACTGAGTCAATAACACCTATCTATGTCAAAGCAGTAAAACATCATGTCATCTATCATAATGCATCATAATCAAGGATAAATGTTTTAATATCATAAAAGTCCATATCACTTGCGAGCAAGTGTCCTCAAACAATAATTTTTATCAGTGCGCTAGAGCGGGATGTTACATACACCCCCTCTTGGTCTAAACTTTGTACTGAAGTTTCTCATTATAAATGCCGAAATAAAAGTATCACAGTATCATAAGTCTATCTATAAAACAAAAATGGAAACTAATAGCGCATATCATAGGCATCCTCCCAGGTTGTCGAGTGCGGACTATAACTGTCCCACTGAACCTTGACCTGATCTATCGTTCGACGTCGTAACTATCGAACACGGTGATCTAAGATGTGGACCGGCTTAGCCATGAGCACTCCCTCGTCCGATACCTATAAGGAACTCATATCAATCACATGTGTAGGATAACTAATATAGTGTCTCAAAAACAGATACATGAAAAACATCGTGCATACGCCTCACGAAATCAGTCAAGGCCAGTCGATAGGCCACGGGCCCCTTTCTCTCCACAATCTTGAAACGTCCCATGAAACTAGGAGAGAGTTTATCTCCCTTTCCAAACTTGATTGAACTCTTATGCGGTTTAACCCGCAAGAAGACTCGATCGCCGACCTCGTAGCTACGTCAACTCGGTGCGCATTGGCATAACTCTTCTGTCGATCCTGCGCTTCTTTAATCCCTTGTCTTATGGTTTGCATCTGTTCTTTCATTTCTTGGATCGCTTTTGGTCCCACCAGGACCCTATCCTCAAGTCGATCCCAACTCAAAGGCATCTGACACGGTCGCCAGTAAAGAAAATCCAAAGGCACCATCTTAATGGTGCTCTGGTAACTGTTGTTGGTAAGTGAACTCTACTAGAGGCAAGAATTCCTCCCAACGCTTTTGTTGGTCCATCACGTACATGCGCAACATGTCTTCCAAGGTTTCGTTCATTCATTCTATCTGTCTGTTAGCCTCTAGGTGATATGCAGTGCTAAAGTTAAGTTGAGTTCCCAAGGCCTCTTGGAAACTCATCCAAAATCGTCTAGTAAACACCGATCCTCGATCGGATATAATCCTCTTAGGCACGCCATGTAGCCTCACAATCTCACTGATGAAAACTCTCGCTATGTCAGGTGCCTGATACGTCGTACACATAGGAAAAAAGGTGAGCACTCTTTGTCAGAGTGTCTACGACTACGAAAATCTAGTCATGTCTCCTTGCCATCAGTGGAAATCCAACAATAAAATCCATCGAAATGACCTCCCATTTCGATTCCGGAATGGCATGTGGTTGTAGTAATCCTATTGGGTGTCTATGTTTAGCCTTTACATGCTCACACTCCAGACACCTGGCCACATAGTTAACTATGTCAGCCTTCATTCCCTTCCAAAAGAATAAGGGCTTAAGGTCTGCCCTCATCTTTGTAACTCCCGGGTGAGCCATGTAAACTTCTCTACGAGCCTCACTCAGGATCAACATCCTCAACTCGTCATTTGGTGGTACGTAAATCCGACTTTTAAACCTCAATAACCCATCTCTATCAAAAGAAAATCCCTCATATCATGGTACCATCATTGGGTTTTATCCGATAAAACCCTCAACCTCTTTGTACCCGTCATCGTCATGCTGTAAGGTGAGAATCGTCTCACGTAGATTCGTCTGAAGCGGCAACACTGAAAATATGCGTGGCCTCTGACTCAAAGCATCCACCACTCGGTTCACCATTCCCTTTATGTAAGTAATCTCAAAGTCGTACTCACTAAGCAATTCCGACCAACATTGTTGTCACGCGTTCAGGTTGCTTTGCGTAAAAATGTGTTGTAGTCCACAATGATCAGTTTTTAGTTCAAATTTTCGTCCAACAAGGTAGTGTCTCCAAACCTTCTAGGCATATACTAAGGCTAATAACTCCAAATCATGCATCGCATAGTTCTCCTCATTCCTTCTCAGTTTCCTCGAAATGTAAGCGATTACTCGTTCGTCTTGCATCAAGACTCCACCTAAGCCTTCCTTGGATGCATTTGTGCAAACCAAGAAGTCTACGTCCATGTCAAGGACCTTTAGTATCGGTGTTGTTGTTAACAACTCTTTAAGCCTCCGAAATGCTTCCGCGCATTTCTCGGTTCAAACAAACTTCTTGTTTTTCTTCTGCAATTTCATGATCGGATTTTCTATCTTCAAAAATCCCTCGACAATCTTCGATAGTATCTTGCTAAACCCATAAAGCTACGCACTTTTGTGACATTCGTTGGTGCAGGCCATTCCATAATAGCCTCGACCTTGGCCGGATCCACGGCGATACCTTTGTCGGAGATGACATGCCCTAGGCAGTGAATCCTCGATTGATAAAAAGATCATTTGGACAACTTCCCATACAACTTGTGCTCTCGCAGACACTGTAGCACCAAGAACAAGTGCTCGTCATTCTCCTCCGTCGTCCGAGAGTAGATCAAAATATCGTCAATGAATACTTGGATGAACTTGTCCAAGTACTCACGGAACACCCCGTTCATCAAACTCATAAATACCCCTGGGGTGTTTGTGAGTCCAAACAGTAAAAAAGTAAACTCATAGTGTCCACCTTATCTTAAAGGCGGTCTTAGGGACGTCATCCTCCTTGATCCGTAACTGGTGATACCCTGATCGCAAATCAATCTTGGAGAACATTGTCGCACCCTTTATTTGATCGAACAGATCATCAATTCTCAGCAAGGGATATTGATTCTTGATCGTAGCCCTGTTGGGTTGACGGTAGTCAATGCAAAGACTCCATGATCTGTCCTTCTTCCGAATGAAAATAACAGGTGCACCCCACGGTGACACACTAGGACGTATCAGTCCCAGGTCCAGAAACTCCTTCAGTTGCATTTTTAACTCTTGCAACTCCAGGGTCAACATCCAATAAGGCGTTCTTGCTATCGGCTCAGTCCCTGGTTTTAGGTCTATGGTAAACTCCAATTCCCTCTCCGGCGACATCCCAGGTAACTCCTCCAGAAACACGTCCACAAACTCTCTCACCACTGGAAGGTGTTCTAGACCTTCCGCTACTCCCTTCTCATTTAGCGCAAGGATCGCATAAATCTTGCACCCCTTGTGCATACTCTTTCGTAACTGTAAGGAAGAGACGAACCTCAGGGATACTCCCTGGTTCTGTCCTACAATCACACGTCTTTGTCCTTCATCATCAACCAAGCTCAACCATTTCGTCTTACAGCTGCGTATCGCCTCATGCAATTCCAACCAATCCATACCAATCACAGTGTCATACGATCCTAATATCATGACGTACAAGTTGACCCTTATGACAAACTCTCCCAGGTTAAGGGCACAGCCTGTAGCCTTTCCTCCAACCTTTTGTTTGGCTCCCGAAGCCATCTCTACGAAGCTAAACTCGTCGTGTTTGACTGCCTTTACCTTAATCCTTTTTAGTGTTGCACCATAAATGAAACTCTCAGTAGCACCTGGGTCTATCAAAATACTAAGGGTCTAGTCAGCGACAATACCTGTCATCTCGAGCATAGTCGACTGGTGCTTTGCCTGGCGGTTATTCACCACTGCATGAATCCGATGGGCCTTGCCCATATCTCCCATGGTAGTGGGTCTGGCTGATCCAGACACTCTGGTCCTCTCGATAGGACAGTCGCACTAGTAGTGTGGCTCCCCAAACGTCCAACACCCCTTCTTCGGCCCAGTACTCCTGGTACCCGAAGTAGAAGATGACGGCCCACTAGCCTGGAACCTTGGTCTGTTCTGCTGAATAGGCCTAAACTGTTGTTACTGCGGGCAACGCTGTTGCTAATGTTGTGGTCTCCAATAAGGTGTCTGCTGCTGAGGCGGCGATCGCCAGGGTGTAGTGAAGGTGGATCCCCTCTGGAAGCTACGATATCCCGACGTATGTCTCACTGGAGTCTGATGCTGCGGTGTCCCAGATGAACCCTGCCCTGCTGGTCTCGCTGGATTCTTGGTCTGACCTCCACCGATAAGCTCTTCCTCGACTATGAGGGCCTTCTGGAAGACATCGTGCAAGGTTTGAGGCATCAAAATCCTAATCTTTGCACGCAGGCTACCGTTAAGGCCAACCATGAATCTGTTGACCTTAAGTTTCTCCGTGTTAAGGTGTGGAGCATACCGAAGTAGCTCCATAAAACGTGCCTCATACTCGGGCATCGTATGACCTCCCTATCATAAGGCGTTGAACTCATTGAGTTGACGCTTAATGAATTCCTCTGAAAGGTACCTCTCTCGGAACTATTCCTCGAACAGTTCCCATGACACGTCTTCAACGACCATGTTCAGCTGTGGCAGGAGCGTCTTCCACCATAGAAGAGCACTCCCCTTCAGTTGAAATACCACCATGCAGACCTTCATGTTGGAGATATAATCATGAAGTGTGAAGGACATCGCCATATTCTCCAACCATGCCTCAACGGCGGCGCCATCCAGGGCACCAAAGAACTCAGGAAATTTAACCTTCTCGAGTTCACGGTGAATGCTACCAGTAACGACCAGTGGGCACGGTGGAACCTCAGCGGGTGCCAGTGCCCTAGCCTCATCTCTGTCCAAGCGGCTGATCAGTGCCTCGGACACGCATTGAAAAGATCTCATCATCCCAACCACGTCTCCAACTGTTATCTTCTCCTGTCCGAGAACCTGCTCGCCTCCCTGGGGGTTAGAGCCCTCAAGCGTGGATGCTACTGGAGGCATCGCGGCTCCTCCCCTAGCACCTTGTCGTCTTCCTCTGCGGCGTCCTCTAACCATGATTACCTGCAGGCACACAGTCAACTCGATCTGCAATAGTATAATTAAATCATGTCAACGAAATTCGTAGCAATCCCAAGTCATGGGTTGAACCGGCTCTGATACCATATGTAACAGCCTCCTAGTTATGACAACAACTCTGATAACAAGTGTAAAAAAAAAAAAAAATTTTAAGGTGTGTTCGTACGTGTAAAAAGGAAACAGACACACTTGACTCTACGTCGCCACCCGACGACTAACAAGACACAACCACGATGATCACAACAAGAAAACATAAGGCACACAACAAGTAACTGTAAGTATTAAATGACATACTATGTTATGTATAGTACGAACACAGATGGAAGAATCCATAGTAGTATATTTTACTATTTCTGCATAGGAAAGCAGGGCGTTTAATCTTAGTTCTCTGCTCTGGAGAGAGAGAATGTCAGATAGGCTCATGGTCGACTGCTCAGGCAGAAACTAGTAATCTCTGTCAGGAGGTCGCAGTGGTGGGAACTCTGCCTTGAAAGAGCCTGAGACTACTAATACGACCTTAGAGGTGTGTCGCAAGAGTGGAAACCCTGCCTTTAAAGGGACCGAGACTCTTGATACGACACTGGATTTGTGGTCAACAGATTCAAAGATGGCCTTAACAATACCATTTTTCTTCATAACCATGCTTAGTATAGACGTGTTTTCCTTTTTCATTTTATCTTTCACGATATTCAAAGAATATTGGATGTTTTTCTAAATTCAATTTATAGACGTGATACACACTTCAACACTTTACAATATCTAGCTATTATTAAATGTTTAAATTTTGTGCAATTGTTTTAGTCATGCTAGATATGTGTTTCTCTTACATTCTTTGGTGATGTAAACACACTCATCACACCTTGTGAATTTTTTTGTATGTGATTACAATAACCAAAAAAAATACTTTCTCGTTATCATGTTGAAAGGGGACTCTGAAACTTGAGTATGACTTAGGTTATCCATGTTATCATTATACTTTTTGAGAAATGAAGGTGATATTTCATGGCAATAAGTCTTATATTTCATGGTAATCAGTTTTATATTATACCAAGAAAATCAAATTTCATAATAATAAGTTTTATATTTTATTTTATTTTTCTTGTATAGTAATACTAGCATTTGATGCAAGGGAATTAAGTATAAATGTTCTTCTTAAAATGTTAATCATGTAATTCATTTTATTTTTTCTTTAATCATTAATGTCATGGGTACTTTCTATACATAAAATAGTATTAATAATAATGCACACTGTTCATGCATATAAAAAAATGATTTTTGATTTGAACTTATCATTTGTATCAAGATACCTCATCCAAACCACTAAGCATACCATCATAAAATTAACTTGTAATAATTTAATCATTCTATTAATTATTTTTTATTTGAACTTCGATCATTTACATAGAAACACCTCATCCAAACCACTAAGCATATCATCCTAAGATTAACACTCAATAATTTAATCATTCTATTATTAGTTATGAATTTGTATTGTCTTAAAGGATTTAAGATTTAGTGACCTATAATATATTTAGTTTAATCATATTTGCATGGTCTATGTATTATGTAGATTAAATATTTAAGATTTAGTGACCAGCAGTGTATTTAGTTTATTACATTAAAGATTTAAGATTTAGTGAACCACAATATAATTAGTTTATTTATATTGAAATTTTTAAAATTATATAAGTTATATCTTCTTCATAATATATAAAAAGAATATTTTAATATGTTAAAATGGTATATATAGGTTGTATTATTATTATTATAAGGTCTAAATTGGTGTAGGAGATTTTCTTGTTTGTCGGATAAGTGGTAAAGTTTAAAAAGATATACATACCTTATGACCCTTTATATTTGTATTTACTTATTATTATATAAAAAAAAGTATTTGAATATGATTATAGATATAAAAAGTTAAACTTTTTATTTACCCATTCCTCCTATATAAAAAAAGAGATTAAAAAAAAAAAAAGTTAAATGATTAAGATTCTTTAAATTGAAAATGTATTGAAAGGAAAGTAGACAAATGATTATTTTGGTAGTTAGAAAATGAAAGTATCATTCTAGCAGTTCATTAAGTGCACTGTCAAACATATTGGAGTGAATACAGCATACATGTATGAGCTCCATTCATTCATTTTGATTGTACTTAGAAACATTTGCTGAATGTATAGCAGCATCTTTTCCTTCACATATAAATAAATTGTTTAATCCTTAATAATATTTATATTTATTATTTAATTTTTATGATTGTTAAATTAAAATAGATATAAATTTTAAAATTAATTTAGAATTTATTAGGCTTATAAATTAATTTAGAATTTGTTAGGCTTATAAAAAAAAAAGGTTAATAATCAAATCAATTAGGAGAACCGGTATTTAAAATAGAAAACACCATTGACCCGTCACGAATCCTACCTTAAACACTAAAGTGACAAATTCCATACCTAAAACTTTTTAGGTTTATAACATTCCAAACTAGAACTTATCGTTTAAAGGACTGCAATGAAAGATTCCTGCTATGGAAATTGTAACGAGTACTGCCATGAAAGAAATAAAAAATATTGTGCCACGATAAGCATGGAATAAAATGGAATCATAATCAGTTTAATAACAAGTTGCATTGTCATAGATGTTTTTGTCCTCTGCCCAATGGACGCATTTCCGAAATTTGCACGATGTTCGAGCAATATTAAATCTGTGACGAAGAAAATGCAGTGGAGTGTGGAACCGAACAACCACGGAAGCGGAATTGGTCTGCAATTCCAAATTGCTGTGTTGCCAAATTAATCCACATTGTAGTTACGGGTCAATGTGCATTTATAATCAGCATGGAAGTGGCCTGCGATTGCAAATTTCTGCTTATGGACTTTTGATAGATTAATTATTTTTTAACACATATTATATTTAATGATTTATAAGCATTTCTAATCAGTATAATGATTATGTATTTATAATCTTATAATTTTATAATCAGTATAAAGATTTTATTTTTAAATGTAGACATCAATTCTTTTTAAGATATTTATGTTAAAAAAAATTATATAATTTAATAGTTAAAAATATATATATATATATATTTTTTAATTATAAATTCAAATTCAAAATAAAGTAAAGTAAGTATACTTTAATAATCAAATGAGATATCGATTTGGTGTCTAGATTAGTAACTTTAAAATTAGATATAAAAGAAATTTGTAATTATTAATCCATTACTTTACTTGCCAACAAAAATTAAAAACTTAAAACATTTCCCTAAAATAAAAATGGGTATTAATAAATTGATTCAATTTTTTCATCGAATTAACATTAACCATGGTAAATTTATTCTTGTATTGGAGACAGCTGCTTGTAATTTCAACACAAGACTAAAAACTAATTTAAAAGTATGTTGTCGTGCCTAAGTTCGCTAAGTTCGAAAGGTATTAGACATTCCGTGGAAATGTTTAAGGGAAGGGTAATCAGCACCTGTGCTGAAAGAATCAATCTTTCGATTATATGAAAAAAATCATAACAGGTTTCCTTCTACCACTTTATGATAATGGATGAAAAAAATAACTGATATCTTTGGCATTTTACAGTAATTATTATTATGATAATTAATAAAAAAAAAAGTATTGATATATTCTGAGTAAATTAATGGTTAAGAATATTTATTTTTTTGTTGGAGTTTACAGATTTAAATCTAGAGGGAATAGGGTATGTATAACTCTAAAAACTTTAGTAGTTAAATTACTGTAAAAAAAAAAAAAATCTCTTATTTTACCAAAAAAAATCTCAATACACCAATTTGATGTCTAACTTAACCTTAACCTTAAAAAAAATTATGATTATTATTATTTTCTAATATTACTTTAACCTTTTAATAAAGATTATTATTATTATCTAACATTTTACCTAAATTATTACAAAGCAATGTCAAAATCCATTTTATTTAAAAATCCTCTCATTATTAGTCTATTACTTCTACTAATAAACCTAATTAATTCACTTAATAGCTAAGATTAACTAATATGAAAATACGAGGAATTCACATATCATGTACAGAACACAGGTTGTGCATAACTCAATGTCTTCATTATGAATAATACGTCACATTGATACAAGAGCATAACCTAGTATTGAATATGAAAAGCTTCTAACCCATACTGTAACCCATTATGTACATAAAGCTATTACCATTGTATCCATTTCCTATAATATGAAACCAACTTTATGGGAAACATAGTAATGTTCAAATGTGTTTCCATGTAATGATAAAACAAACAAGCATAATGATTACCTATAGAAACCAAGTTTTTCCTACCAGTTCATGAAACCTTTATAGAAACCTTGTATGTGAAGGTTTCATGACGTATTCACACCTTAATCATCTTCCATGGAAATCATAGTATCAATAAGGTGAATCATTCCATTATCTTAGCTCATCACCATCAAAGCAACTTAGTATCAACCTGTATCAAACTAAAGTGGTTTAATTCCACACATCATGTTAGTACTAGTCATTGTGTTTCACAACTTATTCTCTAATAAAGCTATCACCTGTGATCCTTAGTTATGATATCTATAGTATCATATCCATTACGCTCTTCATCTTCATAAGAAGTGAACACAGTGTACGATATCATGTTAGTACATTTGATCCATAATCTAATATCATAGAATAGTGGAAGTAATGGGAATCTAAGCTCATAATAAGGGTCATATTGTTTCCATATGAATCTTATATATTAGGGATATGTAGTAAGAAAACACCCTATAGATATTATACATGGAATTGAAACAGGTCATATATGGTATTCATACAAGTACTATTATGTATGGGTAATATAGTATTATATTAGTTATGATTGTGCTTAGTCTATCATATCTAATAGAAATGAGTGCTATCAATATGTAATAATAGAAGGAACATGATTAGCTTACTAGTGTATAATGATCATATTTATAGTAAGGTAATATCAATATAAGAAGCTCTTTAGTACTATTATACTTGTTATAAGCTCATATTAAGTTGGAATGATATTTTTATATTGAAACAATAGGTATGTGAGAGCCATGATGTTTCTGTAATTATGATACAGGCATAATCAATACCAATAGGGTCAAGTTTACACTAACCTATGCATGTTTACCTATAAGATGTAATCAAGAACATGCTTTAACTCCATTGTATTAACCTAGTATAAGCTTGAATATTATTGGTCACATGTTAAGTTCTTGTATACATGGCTTTAGTTTTACTATAACGTGTTACATGGGTTGCAGTTTTATAAGACGTAATTACCCTAATCTATACCCATCATCTTAATACATGTATATTACTAATATATAAGCAAGAGTAATTGTATTTAACATAAGCTTCAAGATCATACATATCTATATGACTCATATTTATGTTTATTACTAATATGCAGATCATTTAATACACGATTTAAGCATAAGAAATATGTGTCTAATAAAGCATCTTGATATAAGCATCACTCTTTTCATGCTTATTCCACGAATTTGATATAATGAATAACGATGAGATTAATCAACAAAATCACCCTTTTCAACATGTAAGCTATTTAAAATGAAGTAATTCCCTTGTATCATCCTAATAAGGGTATATAGTGAATACCATGTTTACTGATACTAATACAAATAGGTGTAATCATTAAATATGGACTAATACATATGATAAGTCCATACAAGTGTTATGTTACCTTTGTTATATCAGCTTAATGAACAGAATAATACTTATACCATTATCTCTATTAGTTACCTATGATAAGGTAATGAAACCCATATATATATACTTTGCACTTATCTTATTACTCGATATAAGCTCATAAGTTTCCATGGTCTTAATTCACAGCTTTCATATCATAACAATGTGATAAGCTTATATGTGGTGTTGAGCTTAACCCTATGTGTTTATCCATAATCAATTACACATGTTATTAGTAATGCTTATATATTACGATAACTTAGTTATGGTTATTACTATGGAGATTAAACTCTTCTATGTATTATAGTTGTACCAATATTAGGTAATTTTGGTGAAAGTCGTGTAATACAATCTGACCTATATGAATAATTACACATAATACTTAAGGTTCAACATATCACTTACAGCTTACATTGGCTCCATATCAGTTATATAGGACATGCTTATTTCACATAATATGTCCTTTATATATAAACGTAATGATCTATCCCTATTCAAGAAGATGGAACTCATATTGTTGTGATCATACGATGACATCCCCAAAAATAAAGTATTTTTGAAATTTAAAATTCGTTGGAAATTATTATGTTTTTAGTAAATTTGAATTTAGAATTTTTTTTCCATTTATGGCAATTTCAAATTTCAAATTTGATAATTGTAATTAAATTATTATGATTGTTAGGCGGAGACCTGATTTGACCCAACTAACTATTTGACTTGTATGAAAACTGAATATTTTATATTGATTATAGGAGGACAAATGGAACAACCATGTTAAAATCAGCTAACCATGACTCCATGAGTGGAGAACATGTTGGAACTACCTCTAGGATGATTATTACAAGTGGAAAATCAGATATTTGGCCATTGGTAACCCTTGGAAATCAGGGATTTAGAAAGCTACGAAAATTCCCAAGGGGGAAAGAAAGACCTAGGCAAAAGGATCATGGTGTTAAATAGCATATGTGAGGAGGCATGACACTGCCAAGTATGTGGGAAAGAGAATTTTGTTAGATTTTTTTCTTGCTGTTATGAACACTACTGATTGAGTCCCAGGCAAGAGGAGTCTGCAAAAACCAAAAGACATTGTTGAGGAGGAGTTTTCTAAGTTATCCCTCATGGATTCATGGTCAGGCTAGGGGGTGGATTGGGTAAGTGAATTTGACTTCCCTGTCCTACGGTTGGGAGGAACTTGGTTGTTCCCTTTGTCTTCCCACGAAGCGATCCAGATATGCATTCTATCTCCTTCTCTGTTTAAAATGACTAAATTGGTTATTGGAATGTATTTGTCATTTATATTCGAATAATATCATGGATGAATTATGTTCTCTCTTGTGAAGCATAAAAATTACAGAATGTCATCAAACTTAGTATTGAATAATTTTGTCGACTTAAAGAACAGAATGAATAATGATGTTCCTTTTCCTTACTTGTGATACATGAAGAATGAATGTGGCCAATTCTAGAATTTAT
>CBVK0101039645.1:0-19009 GCA_900067695.1 Picea abies | reverse complement strand
ATATAATGTCCCTAGTTTTAATGCCCACAAATTATAATGCAAATGTGAAAATGTGATTTAGGTTGGTGAGTCGATACATTGGGTTGAAGAGCCCATATTGATTAATGTGGTTGAGGGCCGAGATATGTATTTTGTACATTAAAACAATAATACAAATAATAGTCGATGGTTGTAGTACAAGCAGGACGGTAACAATAGGGGGGCTATGATTCCACAAGAGAGGGAGGCTAAAGAGGGGTCCAAGGGGTTACCCATTCATATTAATTCAATCCATTTTCATATTAAAGTTTACTTCCTTTGAAATATCAAGAGAGATACTAAAGTGATGTAAGAGTGGTAGATGGGAAAGATCAACTCACCCGATTTATGACAACATGGGCCAAGTACAACCACTTTTTGGGAAATGTGAGAGTCAAGCTTGCATCAAAAGAAAAGGAAATTCGAGTGCCTTTTTGGGTCAGTTTTTACATGTTTCTTTTGGGAGATCAAGAGGGGAGTTGGGCGCTAAAAAGAGCACCAACCATGATGTGCTTGAGTACAACCATTGTTTGGCTTTGTTTATACTAAAATTGTGGCTTGTGTACCTGTAAAAATGGGTTGTGTGCCTATGGTGCATTTTCTATTGAGAAAATGGCTTAAGAGACTTAAGAAGGTTGTTGTGAGCACTCCTGGAGTAGCTGAGAGTTCCTAGAGTCCCCAACTTTGATATTCCTAGCCAACCATGCACATAGAAGGGGGATCCCATTCCTTAGGTTGTGTAGGTTGAGGGGAAGAGAGCTAGTGGATTGGAACTACTACCAGAGAAGAAGTTGGGATTTGAGATGCTGATTGTGGAGAAAGGACAACCAATATGGCCAAACCTACTTGTGGAATCATAGCCTAAGATCATGGTGGCTTGTTATTGAGAGAGAATGAACAACAAGCCTATGGCTGGGAGGAACGTCCCATGTACACAAGTAGTCAGTTCAACAATTGAAAGATAATTTTTTGTTTTGTTTACGATGTCAATTTCACAGTGTAAATTTGTATTTGAATGATTTGTTTGTTGTGTGCTTAATATATAAATTCATGTTTTTATATATGTTGTAATTGCATGAGAAAATATAGGGCTTGTTGCCTTATGTTTAAGTTATTCTCATAGGGCATATTAATTTGTTTTACAGTAAGCAGGGTTCATTGCATAGACGTTATCAAAAGACATAATACAATACTAAGGATTTTCTAGGGTTAATTGATAATGGGAAGCATGGGATGGGAGGCAACAACTTTAATTCATGGGCCTTTGGAGTTGTTGTGACTGAAAGCTTAGGCAAGTGAGTTAATTTTATCACCAGGAGAGCAACTAACACTGGCATCGATCTTGATGCCTCACCAATTGAAAAGATAATAAAAATTATTCCCGATGCTCCAAAGTTTTTTTTTGTGAAATACATATCTCAGAAAACCTACCAAGCACTTCCCCTCATTTTGAGGATGGTACCCAAGGTAAAATAGATTCTTCGAGGCTCAAAGCCATATTAAAAATTCACTAGCAAGAATATAACATGGGTGGGGAGGATAACAATCATTCTTGCCACCACCCAAGCTAGACCCAATTAAAAAATTCCAAAGTTTGATGTTGTGCAACAAAAGGGGTATTTGAAATATAACATTGAAGTAATTCTAGTAGTCGAGATGTCAAGATTTGGGGAAAATGACACCCTTTCAATTACCAAGTACAATGAGTATGCTGCAAAGTCCTGAACATATTTTGACATCATGTATCATGATCGATGAAGTCCATATTCAACTATAAAGATTTTTGTAGATTATGGGGGGATGCAAAGCCTTTTGTAAAATAACATACTCTTTCAGCACAGGTTTTGGTTACACTGGAGGATGTAAAGGAAGGAGCTCTATGCTACATCAGAAAGAAAAAAATGACAAATGAAACAATTTAGGTTAAATGTAGTCATCCACAAATACGAGGTGCCAGATGTAATACTAGCTTTGGGTTTTGATGTTAACATTATATTGAAGAGATCTTGGGAGATTATATCCCATGGGACAACCAAAGCTAGTTTATTCATTGATCCAACTAGGCCTCGTGGATTAGTCTATAATTTATCTCATTGGTTGATTGAAGGATGTAGAAGGGATCTTGGATGGGGTGAAGACCCATGCAGGCTTTGAAGTCATTGAAATAATAGATGAAAATGATTTGTATCCATATTTTTTGGGCATGGATTGGGCTTATGATAATGGTGTGATTTTAAACTTGAAGAAATTTAGAATTCCATTTGACAATGTGCAAGGATAAATGTTTGCAAAGCAAGTATAGGAAGATTTAGCCAACAACATGGTAAATAAAGTATACAATCTTACCTTTGGTTAGTGGGAGGATTACATAATTCCATTTATGGATGGGGAATTGAGTTGGCATAATGACTTCTCCTCTAACACTGATTCATAAGAGGTTATGAAATGTTGGGAATGTGTAGTTTGAATGCATATGTGCTATGGTGAGATTTTTGAAGTGGATAGGCATCCAGATGAACAATCATTGAATTTTGATGGCATAGAGAATGTCATATATCTTGTCAAAATCATTATTGACGAGGTGAAATCCAGAGCAATGCATAGAAACATTAAATGTGACACTGAAATGCACCCCTTCCAGATGGTGATCAACTGACAAGGAATTGGTGGACACTCAAGAAGAAGTGATTCCTGCAGTGTGAGAACAATTTATGCCACTAGAAGAACAAGGGTAGCATGAACAATTGACTATAAGAAGAGGAGTCATAAGGGATGGAAGTGCAAAAGTGATGTCCTTGTTCTCAGAGGAAACAAATGTTGCACAACATGTAGACACCTATGAACCAATCTAGAATGGTGCTCGTAGATTGGTCCAAAAATGCGTGAATAACTTTTTGAATGCCTTAGGTTTTCACCCAAAGACTATGTATATTCATGAAGAAACTTAACGACAAACTAAGGAATGGATTGGTCTATGCTCTAGGTTTTAGGAAACCTTCGGTTTTACAGAAGTTATGATGCAAATCACAAAGGTGAAGTAGAAGGTAAAGCATTTCCTTTTCCAGGATGGTCAAGATTTGAATGTATATAACCGTAGGTATGCAAGGAGCATGTGCTTTTTACTTGTATGTGAATGAAGGTGAGGGGGGTCCTTAGGAGGAGTTACACCATCAATGAATTTGAAGCTAACACTGTGGTTAAGGGCATTGGAAATTCCAATAATCTGAAAACTATCAAGAGCCCTTGAAGATGCAAAAATTAAATATCAATAGCGGAGATACACTGAAGATGGCCACTGTAGGAGATTATTAGGATGAAGTGCCTAAAGTTGTAGGCATTGTTACATTGTTAAAGTAATAATGGGACTTATTTCTGTATACTTCACTGAGATGAAGGGTGTTGTTGGGGAGCTTGGTGAAATGAAGATTAAGTTAAAGCTAGATGTGAATCCAATCAACAAGAGGTTGTATCACATGAACCTATCAAGTGGGTCTAGCCTGAGTGATTACGAGAAACAATGTCATCCTCCCAACTTCGATTCAAATCCCACTTTGTGACATCATGCTTTTCATGAGTTGTTTATTTAATATCGTGATCAACATGATATTGTTGACAAAGCCTTGAGGTTCTGCAAGATCTAGTTTTCTTTGGGTACCATACTTGAAATGAGGGGAAGTTCTCAATGCATTTCCCCAAGATATATGTTTCTAGAAAAAATTAAAAAATGACACGAATC
Source organism: Picea abies (assembly GCA_900067695.1). Lineage (NCBI taxonomy): Eukaryota > Viridiplantae > Streptophyta > Pinopsida > Pinales > Pinaceae > Picea > Picea abies. The sequence goes on along the minus strand of CBVK0101039645.1, from coordinate 15,255 downwards.
CACACTAAAAATAGTAGGTGAAGTAAGAAATTGATAAGATGTTGGTTGTATGACTATTTTTTAGTGTAAGAGTCGGAATGGATAAGCCTCATTGTTGTCCGAAAAAAGAATACTAGAATTATCCATGTTTGTGTGGATTTCTCTGGATCGAATGAAACATGCATACATGATCCTTTCTCGATACCATTCAATGATGAGATTTTGGAGAAAACCACAAGGAATTGCACTTACTCTTTCGTTGATGGTTTATTTGGATATCTTGAAGTTTGAATAGCAGAAAAGGATAGACAAAAACACTATTCATGACAAAATTGGGGTCTTTTGCAAATAGCTTGATGCTATGCATCTTGAAGAATGCTCCTATGGTGTTCTCTTGCGTTATTCTTGCTACGTTTCGTCACTATAACCACAATTTCTTGGAAATTTGTCTTGATGAATGAATTGTATATATTTCGTTGAAAAATCATGTTCTTTATTAAGGCTAATGTTGAAAGAAGCAAGTAGATGCAATGTTCCATGAGCAATAAGAAATGTATCTTCTATGCTCCCTTTAGAGTATTGTTGCGACATATTGTTTGAAAGGAAGGTTTATTAGTAGGTTGTGAAAGATAGATGTTGCATCACACTCTATAGGTCCAAGGTTTGATATGGAGATCAAACGTAAGGAGACCACAACAAACTCTAATCCAAAGACATTCATCCCTTTCGAAGGAGAACAACAACAAATCTTTGAGATCTCATTGACTATCTTTTTTACTATTGAATACTAGGAATATGGGTGCATCTAAGACCAACCGATGATGTCTCCGAGATACCCATGACAAACTTGTCCCTTTTAGTGGTCTTGACTAGTACCAATAAACACTCAAGGCTACAAAATTGCAATGAGTATCTATTTGAATTAATTTCATAGACACTTGAGTTGAAAGACCAAGTGGCCAGGGAAAATGACATTTTAACGACAACATTATAAGTCAATAATTGACTATGTGTGGCTCCATCTTTTTCATTGATAAGAATAGGATTGTAAGAATCTTCTTGTGCTCAACATGCAAGATGTATGCTTCCAATGTCACTCATAAATGGGTCACTATTAGAGCTATAAATATTAGGTTTATGCATGTAACATGGACAAATAAGAATTCAACTTAACTGTTAAATAATTAGAATTGATTTCTAACTTTAAATACTAAAACAATTTAATTCATATCTCTTACTGATAAAGTTGCTTCCTTGAATTTTTTTTACCCTTGAAGGTTGATAGCACCAATTGTTCTTGTACCAACTTTGAATAAAAAACCACAAATCTCCAAAATGGTGATGTTGTGACATTTAGGAATTACATAACCACTTTATTGAATCCTTGGTATAAGGCTTGTAATCATAACCAATGTTTTAGATATTCAATGATATCTACAATAATTAGGGAGCAGTCCCTTTTAAGAATAAGATTTGTAATGTTTTCATAGTCGCCTAATATTACTCGATATTGCACAATGTAGAGCCAGATCCAAGTGTATTGATCAAGTGTATCATCAACTTAAACATTTTCAAGATGTTGTCATCTCTATCCTTCCAAGTTGGCTTTTTAAATATGACTTTTAACGATATTTGGTACTGCATTTGCTTCCCTCTTCGGTAGCCTTTGTGAAAAGGAGACACACGTACACACAAACCTACAAATGAGTTAATAAATATAAGAAATAAATCTCTAGTGTAGTTGATGACTATCCAAGCGTGGAAGTCTAGTTTTGGTAAAGTCAATTTTAGAGGCAACCCCACTTTACTAACATACTCTAGCATACACCCCAAAAGGCATTTTAGAGACAATCAAAAGAGTAAGCTTCAAATTATCGTAGTTAAGAGATAGAGAGAAAGATGATATTCCTCTTGTCAAGTGGCAAGCAATAGCAAAGCAAAAGCATCAAGGAGTGTGGGGACTCAAAAATATTTTTTCATTTTGGAAAGCACTTGCTATTAAAAGTGCATGGAGATTAATATCTAAATATGGGTTATAGAACCAAATATTGGTCTAGAAATATATAGAGCCTAATTCAATAAAAGACTATATTGGAAGTCCAATAAAACCCATACACAATGCATCCTTTATATGTAAAACAATGGTCCAAGCCATCCCATTGGTAGAAATTTGGCTAGCTTGGAAAATAGGAAAACAAGGAAGGACAAGTATTGGAATAGGCCCTTGGTAGGTAGTGACAATGAATACAAACTATTGAAAACAATGATCAATATACTGCACTGGGAAGGGAATTTCAATCTTGCTCAAACTACCTCACCTAAAAATTCATTTATATGGTAGTAGGATTGGAACAAGGTAGAGAAATCAAGGCTAGAAGGTCAAGACAATATGTTGTAGGAAGCCTATACATACAAACTCAAATTGAGTCATGTAAGAATATTGGACCAAGAAGATTAGTTGGTTTGGTCAAATAATGCGAACTCAGGGATATATATTTTGAGACTAGGATACCAATCTATGTACAATATTGATAGAGTAGAGGAAGCTCAATTGTGGTGGAAGGTGATATGGAAAATCAAATACCCTCTAAAGGCATGAATATTCATATGGTTGTGATGAGGAATTAATCACTCATGAGCAGAGTTCAACACTGAAGTTTGAATGAAATAAATCTTTGACTAAATTTTATTAAGCCAAACACAAGCTTATATGTCTTTACACAAAGAAAACTACCTCAAGAAATTAGGAGGCAAGATCATAAGAAATAGCAACCAAAATATAATAATAGATTTAGTTGGAAATGGGATCTCAACTAGTCACAAAAATAGGAAACTAACTCAACTATTCCTTGATAATAGGAAATGAAAAAGATTCATCACCCTCTAAACCACAATAACATTCTCCTACCAAAATGACAAGGAGAAACGCATGTGCTAAGGCTAAGGACTAGAATCCCTATCATTCCTCCCAACAATAAAAACATTGGCCTCCAATGCTTTAAGGAGAGAGTGAAATGGTTGTTAAATTTGGTGCCAAGAAATCCAACAAGCCAAATGTGAAAATTGACCTTCTGTAGCAATAAGAGAGGAAGTGGTAGATTTCTAAGAAGGGTGGTAACTCTGCATGTCAAAAACTTGATCTACAATAAGCATAATTTGAACATCTAGAACATTATCTATAGGATGACTGGTCATAATCTCACTGTCTAATGTTGGTTCATGATATGTGTTGACAACATCATGGATGCTCAACTGATTGGGATGGAAAACATTATGAACCTAAAGGGAAGCTCTGGGTGATGATTGATGTCAAATGGGGCTACAAACCGATGAGAAGAGGCTACCAAATCTGAACCTCGAAACAAGGAGAGAGCTTTGTAATAGGTGAGAAACTTCGAAGTTTGTAGAATGTCCTCCTATGGTGGCATCTTGAGGCAACTAAGGATTATGAACAAGCAAAGCAAATTCCAAAGGAGGAGTTGTACAAGAGTCCTTTAATAATGTTGAATGAAACTGATAGGGTTGTCAGATAAAAGTTGATTTTTTTTAGAAGTATCCTATTGTAGTAGTTCTAGTGTACTTTGAATAACATATTTGATGTTATTGTTACATAGTAGGTGAGTATTATTGAGTGCATCATATTAGGCCTTCCAATTATATTGATAAGGTCAACTAAGAAACAAACCACAACAATCCATATCAATCCCATCACAAGTGACTTTGTCGATAAAGTTAGGACCAGAAGCAAACATGACAATGTATGTGTGTGATTTGGGAAGAGGAACCATGATCCTTCCATCTAAGTGCACAACGATGAGGACGAGGGTCAATTGGAAAGTGCAACTTATTTACAATGGATTTGACAATCAAATTCCCTTATGATCCATTGTCGGGGATACACGCAATGAGAAATCATGGGAGAGATGAGCATGTGTGATGAATCGACTATCTCGAACTATTTGGGGGGTGGAGTGTTACAACAAGGTGACTTCATTGATTTGACCTTTCAACTCATCATAGAACATGTCTTCACTAGAGACCTCGATAAGATCATCATCATCTTCCTCGATGGGAGATTATACAATTAAACTTTCCTTTTTCAATTAGAAACATTTAGAATTTTCATGTCCTTGTTTCTTACAATACTAGCAAGACTTAAGAGAAGAATATGGAGAAGAAGAATACGACAAAAAGGATGATGAACCTGTAGTAGCAAGGGGGCATACTTTCAAGGTGTAGATTTGGAAGAATGTTGTTGAAGTCTGCATTGATCTAAAAACTTATGTTTGACCAATTATGGTTGATTATATGCAACATCAATGGTGGTGATCTCCATGTACTTCAACTCGTGATACAAATGTTCCTACAATCTACTTTTAAATTAAAGGGCAAGCATTTCAACTAGATCATTAATGTCAAGGAGAATTTGTAATTGATTGAACCAATGGATGTACTTTTGTATATGCAAGTTGATACCTTGATGCAAGCAAAGCCACTTGATGTCCATATCCTATGTGTAGCTGGAAGGATAGAACATGAGACTAAGGGATTTCACAAACCTTGTCCAAGTGGTGATTGGATTTTGATTCACCACACATTTTGCAACTAAAATCTTGGCAAGCATTATGAGTGTCAATTTAGTGAACAAAATCTTATTGTCGTCGAGAATCAAATTACAATCAAACCAAGTGTCCATGTCAATAATCTAGTTGTCAAGTACTTACATATCACGAGATCCATCATAAATACGCACCGCACATTTTCTGCATTGGGGAGCTGGCTTACTGATGGAGATATCATTAACTTTTGTAGCTAATAAGGCAATGATATTGGCAAGTTCTACCACCCTTTTGAAAAATTTCATTATTGCCATGGCTTGCGTGGTTGTGACCATTGATGTGGGGTAGAAGAGTCACTGATATAATCCCTAGAACCTCCAAATGACTTAGCTTGAAAATGGAAAGTATTTTTAAAGTTTTGGCAACATAGCACTCAAAAAATTATTTCGTAGTAAATCCTTGTTGTAATAAACTCATTAAGCAATTTTATTGAATAAAAGCATCACCAAGTTTTAATGATCTAAATAATTAAATAAACAAAAGCATGGCAACGAAACCATACACATTTACACACGTGATTTTCTGAGTAAATACCCCTGGAAAGAACCCCTAAGGGAAAACCAATACAATTTTGATTTTATTAATATAAAATCTGGGCTCTCGTCCTGAGATAATGGCCCACCTGAGGAATAATACAAAACAACAAAATAACATAGCCTATCACACCTCAAGATCCGTCCTTCAATCTTGTTGGCTGCTACTACTTTGTTTCCCCTTTCTCCTTTCCTTGAACTCTGCCTCTACACACTTGGATGAAATTCCTTCTGCACCCAATCAATGAGATCTCCTATCTCACTATGTATGTGTCTCCTCCTCTCACTTAGGCTACCTTTTATAATCTTTAGTTTACCCTAGATCTCGAAAGTGATCAATGGTTGAGATTAGATCTCACCTTTACTTTATGATCAAATGGCTAAGATTTAATTTAACTCACTAATGCCAAATACTAAGGCATTTAATTAAATTCAACTCACATTAATTACATAAAGGCGTTCACTTTAAAAATTACTCTATTAAAGCGAATCTCCTAAGTCCTAAGAGGTATTAAGGACGACTTCCACATGTTAGACACAAAACTTATGTGGAAGTACCTATCCAATGCTAGAAACATCAACACTCCCTCTTAGCGAGGAAGGTACTTCTTGAAGAACCACATGGAATTGGTTCTTCCTCCAACCCCGACACAATGTCACACACATCATCCTACACACTGGCATCCCTCCATCCATGATGGTCAACTTCTCTTGAACATTAGAAGTTATGGATTTGATGACACTACATATCAGTGCCATGAAGTTTGGAAACTTCATTGAAGGCTTGCTCTCCCTCAATGTGCTCATAGGAGCCTCCTCCTGCTTCCGAGCATCCATAAATGTCATCTCATACCAACTAGGTCTCTTGACAGAACTCGAAAAGGCTAACTCCCTTTTCCTAACTGCAGGTTGACTCCCCACACTGGAAGTCTGTGAACTTTGCTCACCCTTCAAAGCCTCTTGCTCCTCCTCCTCTACCATTGACATCGATCCATGGTCCAAGATCCCCTTGGACCCACCTATAGGTTGGCCCGACAATCTATATACCTTTCCCTCTCTAACACCAAGAATTTGAGCTGAGTCTATGTTAGATCCCTTCAGTCAAATAAGAACCTGACCATCCTTGAAAGAGATGGTGTATCCACTGTCCTCCATTGTCGAAACTGAGAGCATCACATCTGCCACCTCCAGAGAACCTCTTGACTCCAATTGGAACTCAATTGTCCCAACTCCCTCTACACCACACGTGGTATGGGTGACAAGCTCCACATGTAGATCCGAGTCTGTCTTTGAAAAACTAGTAAGCAACTCAAGTGTACCCATCATGTTATTTGTCCACTAAGAAAATAGATGCAATGAACTCTTGTTGTCTTGCCAACTTTTCTTTTTTGGACTGAACAAATCTCCTTATGCAAAGAGTCCTTCTTTGTTCCATTTATGAGTCACTGAATTTAATAGATCTATCACCTCCAAATCTTTGGATGAAAATCCTTCTTCACCCATTTGAAATCCCCTTGAGTCACAGTCCTCCGTGACTCGAGCACTTGAGCAAAAGTCCTTATTTCCTCCAAAGTGAATGACTCAAGCACATGAAAAAAAGTCCTTATTTTCTACTATGTGCTCTCTCTCATGGCCTAGATATCGAGGTGAAGGTCCTTCTTCACCTCTCCGAGATCTCCTTGTTGGTTTCTCGACCTTCTACCATTGCTCAACAAGGCACCCAACACATAAATTTTCTATTGCCTGGATCCACTAACTTCTGCCTCGACTTTGCTGCTTGTATCCCTAACCCGTTGCCCACTGTCAGAACCTACTGCCGAGACCCATTTCCCAAAGCTTCTCGAGGATACCCGCAGCCTTTTGATGCCTCCTGAACTTCCTATCATCCACTTTATTGCTGCCCGACAATCTGCTTGAGATTTCTGTGGTCTGCCCAAGCTTTTCTAGGTTGTTCGGAAGCTCATGCGGCATGTGGTGGCTGGTGCTGTAACGACCCTATTGGCGACGATTGTGGCCGACCTGCTGGCCCACGAATCTGTTGTTGGCTGGTGGCTGGCACTCTTACAACCTGCGTCTTCCCAACCCAAGTCTCCTCCTTGACTCATCGGCTGCGCCCACTGCCTCCACCCTTAGCTTCTCTATCGGTCGACTCTCTCACATGGCTACTCTGCGTTCTCCACATGATTCCTCATAACATACGCTTGCCTTCTCTCTCGATGTTGGCACCCTCTCCCATGGATCCTCTGCCGACACCTCTACTGATAATGCTCCACGCGGATCTGCAGCTTGTGATAGTGCCAACGGCTACTCACTCAGCCCAACACCCACGTTTGATGCCATTCTCAGGGGAGCAACCAATCCATGCATGGATTCTTCTGCAACATGTGCAATCGCACGATGTACAACGACCATATGACGATGCGACTGTACCTTTTTAATTATTTTTTTCTCAATTTGACTTTTACCCTCAGACCTGTAAAGAACAAAAATAAATCCATGCGTTGCAAAATTATGACCTGTGTACAACAGTTTCCTCCTCAGAGTTGATTAGCTCTGATACAGTGTTAAATTTCAGGAACCCAACCCCTCACAAATTATTTCCTAGTAAACCCTTGCTGTAATAAAATTATTAAACAAATTTACTGAATAAAAACACTACTCAGTTTTGATCTAAATAATTAAATCCGCAGAAGCACAAAGAAACCATACACATTTGCACACGTAATTTCCTGGGTAAATACTCGTGAAAAAACTCTTTTTGGAAAAATGGGTATAATGTTGATTTTATTAATATAAATCCGGGCTCTGGTTCTGAGATAATGACTCACCTGAGGAATGGCTCTGGTTCTGAGATAATGACCCACCTGAGGAATAATACAAACAACAAAATAGCCTAACCTATCACACCTCAAGGTCTGTCTGTCAATCTTGCTAGATGCTACTTTTTTGCTACAGTTGGATGAAAGTCCTTTTCCACCCAATCAATGAGATCTCTGATCTCACTATGTGTGTTTCTTCTCCTCTCACTTAGGTTGCCTTTTATAAACTTCAGTTTACCCTAAATCCAAAACTCTAGATCTCCAAAGTGATCAATGGTTGAGATTATATGTCACCTTCACTTTATGATCTAAGGGCTAGGATTTAATTTAACTCACTAATGCCAAACACATAGGCATTTAAGTAAATTAAACTCATATTAATCACAAAAGGGCATTCAATTTAATGATCACTTTATTAAAGTGAATCTCCTAAGTCCTAAGAGGTATTAAGGACAACTTCCACTTGTTAGACACACCATAAAACCGATGTGGAAGTATTTGTCCGATGCTACAAACATCAACGGTATTCAAATTCAAATATTCAAATGATTCTGACACAACAACAATGTGACCATTTCAAATTAAAAAATGATACTTGCATTGTTCTCATCGATAACTCAAAGGATTTGAACCAAAGGTTTTAAAACTTTCAACAAATACCTTTTAATGTTGCCTATAACACTTCTTTGAATTATCATGTATGAAATTGGCACTTATTGAAAGAAGATCCCATGCTTCAAACTCAATATATCATGTACAAAGACATTGATATTCTTGCATGAGAATTTATTTATGGTCCCTTTATAGTGGGAAACCAATTAAGGAGAAATAAAAAAGGCCATCTTGAACACTTGGAAGATTACAAAAGAAAGAATTTGGATGTCGAGTATAGGCAGAAATGAATGCAACCTTGATAAACACTTGAATCCATAGGAAATAAAGATCGGATTTATGGCTTGCCAATCAATGAATTCCAAGAATGAAAGGCTCATGTAATCCATACTAGATCTATGATCTCCCATTCACACAATCATTGCCATTGTTTGTTCCACATTCTATATTATTCTCACTGGGAAATGAAGATGCGACATTTATGTTTCATCGATGATTTAAATTGCTTACCTCCAAACTTTCGATTTCACCCCACAGATGAAGAGTTGGCTTGCTATTATCTTAGAATAAATCTCTCTAATTTGACATTGAAATCGAAGTTGAAGTTATAGTCAAAACCCATTTACTTGAATGTAATTATAGATATTGATCTTTACAAGTGCAATCCATCTGACTTGGCAATGAGGGAATGCTTCCAGGGTGAGGATTAACAATGGTTTTTTTTTACTGAGAGGAATAAGAAGAAATACCCTAATGAATCATGGAAGAATTGGGATATCGAAGGTGGGTAACGAAAAACTCCCAGTAAAGATCGTCTGATTTTGTCGAGAGGGGTGCTTGTTCGAATGAATAAGACTCTAGTGTTCCAAAGAGGGTGCTCACCCTTGGGTAATTATGACATGTCCATGTTCAGATGGAACAATCAAATGAGCCCCACAAATGCGATCAAGAGAAAATGTTATTGCAAAGGATTGTTATCGGGATCCAAGGGAGACTACAAACAAATGAGTGCCAACATCTATTGTGGTAAAACCAATAAAAATAAAAGGGAGCAAATCTCTAAATTGCCACATTCAACTTTTATGGGGTTGATTTGAAAAACCAAAAAGTTTTATTATATCTACAACAAAAGAAGCAGGATTGAATCACCCCAAAAGTTGTGATATATGAAGTTGAGCATCTAACATCATCGATGAACCATGACAAAATAGATGTAGATTGAAACCCAAGGAAAAAATATTGAACCAAATGATGAAATAGAAGCGAGATTTACCCAAACCCAAAACTAGATAATTAAATAAAAACAAATAACAAATACACAAACCCAAGGCTGGATTAGAACCTTGCTCTGATAGTAACGATGGATCAGAACCTTGCTTTTGTAGTAACGACGATGAATTAACCACTCAGGAGTAGAGTTCGACACCAAAGAGTGAATGAAAGAAATCTTTGACTGAATTTTATTAAACTAAATGCAAGTTTACATAGCTTTACATAAAGAAAACTACCTCAACAAACTAGGAAGCAAGATTCCAAGAAATAACAACCAAAATACAATAATAGATCTAGTTGGAGATATGATATCAACTGGTTAGAAGAACATGAAACTAACTCAAATATTCCTTGAGAATAGGAAAAAAAATATTCGCCACTCTCCAAACCACAATAATACTCTCCTACTAAAATAACAAGCTGGAGAGATACATATGCCGGGGCTAAGGATTAGAATCCATGTCAGGTTGGCAATCAAAAACAAACTTTTAACATGGGAAATATTCAAAAAAGAAACAGGGCAAGGCCAAGCAAGTGTATTCTTTGTAAAAATCAAGAGGAAAATATAAATCACTTTCTTATCCTTTGCCCTTACTTTAAAGAAGTGTGGAAGGAAACTAACTCACTAACATGTATAAAGGACAATCGACAACATAACATAATGGAAGGATGCCTAAGGAATTAGATAGAAAAAATTTCTTTAAATATTTTAAAGGCCAACCTTTAATCACTTCTTAGGATATATGGCTACCTTGGAATGTTGGAATTTTTGAAGATCGAAATATATCACCTGCTCAATGCGCTACACAAGCAAAATCAATTTTTGCTAGTTTTAAGTTTGGAGCCAAAATCAAGATGCAAAGATAGCTCACTCATCCCTATATTAACAAATCCGAAGCATGGGGTGCTTTGATGGAGTTAGCCAAGGAACTCCTAGAAAGAGTGGTGTTGGAGGTATCTTTTATTTAAATGAATTGCACAACATTAGTTTCAAGGTTGGTCTAGGGTAAGGATCCAATAACCATGCTAAAATCCTTGCTCCCAAAACACTTGTAAAACTAGCATCCCAAAAGGGAATCTGAAATTTTCTAGATTTTGGAGATTTAATGTTAATGAGAAATTGAATGACATGAAAATGTAGAATCAAAAACATGATTTTAAGCTTGATTTATGAGGAAACCCAAACCTTCTTAACCGTATTTAATTCAATATCCTTTGAACATGTTTACAAACTCAACAATGATGCATATAACCTATCCAAAAAGGAATTGCATATAGATGAAGGTATAAGAACATGGATCAAAAAGTAGGATTGCAATAATATACATGAACACCATTTCAACATCTTCTCCTAAGGAATGCACAAACAACTAGTATGCAAATTATGACAGAGCTTCATTTAATTAAAAAAAACAAACATGTTCTTCATCAATATTTTTACTTAGGTATGTTTTTAACCATATCGATGTTTTTTTTAAATTAATGCAAGGGATATATAGAGTGCAACACTTTTGTATATAGAAACATTTTTTTATTGATGCAATAAACACCCATCATACATGTATGGTATATGAAGAGGAAATTTGTATAGGTCTTATGTAGGACAAGATCTTTTTTTGACCATTAAATCAATATTGGTAACATTTCAAACTGTAGAAGATAGAATTGCAAATAGGTTTGCGATTCCTTCTATGTTTGTGCGAGAAGAAGTTCCTTTGTACCTCTATCTGAATGCTTTGAGCATTTGCAAAATGTATCCTTTGTATCATTTCAAATGAAAATATTTTTTTTTGATGCAAAATAAATATATCAATATCAGAAACCCATATACTTTTTTGAATGCAACAAAGTTTTCTCTCATGGCTATTATTTTTATTTTTTTGAGCTTTTCGAATTAACAACAAAAAGAAAATAAACACGTTCAACCAAAACCCAAATTAATAATCACATGTCCTAATTTTATTTTATTATATTTGTTGCCATGCATGTATATTGCATTCAATTTGTGTTGATTGCTTATTAGTTTGGGTGTTGAACATTTTTTTTTGCAAATTTTCTAAAGTTTTACATTAATAAATGAATTTCCTTATTTTATTGCAATTTTGAAAATGAGTTATTTATTATACCATTGATATAATGATTTGAAGTCTTATTAGTTCCTGTTGAGACTATAGCATTGAGTTTGTCTTTGACTCTGTATTAGTTTATTGTTGACTTTAAATTTATGTGCTATATCCAATATGTAATATAGGAAATCAATATATGTATTTTTTTTAATAATAAAAAAATATATTTTTCTAAAATTTAGTTGGCTGATATCTTTGAAGTGTTATTGTAGGCTTCACGTCATTCAATGTATAAAATTAATTACACAATTAATAGATTTCACAGTTTGACAAGAAAAGGAAGGAGCATGATGTTTGTCTGTCTTTATTAGGCCAGTTGTACTGCATTGCAAAAGTCTTATATCTTACATGTGCAAGTCCTAAGTACCTACGTCCCTCATCCCCTTCTCGATATCTGCTCATACGTACGCGAATCCCTCCTCCGATTGACCAATCTACATTACGCGTCATCGAAGCAAGAGTTGTTTTTGTTTGGATGCATGTTTACATATTGAGACGTGAATCTACTTTTACTAGATTATTAAAAGTTCTTCTAAACTTTTAATAATTTAGTACTAAAGTTCATTAGAACTGCCACTGTATTAAAAGTTTTTTTTAATATTAACATGTATTAAAAGTTCTTCTTAACTTTATGGACTAGATTTTATTAGATTATTAGATTTTAAATTTTATTTAATTTTAATCAATTTTTAACTTTAAAACATTCATCTCGAAAATTAAAATGGTTTTTTTAGATTTTTTTAAAGAATATTTAATCTCAAATAAATTCCAAATTTAAAAAATATATAAAAGAAAAATATTTGGAAATTCTTAACCTCTTTTCTAAATATCTTTTTTAAGTATACTTAGATCAAATAAATTATAAATTTATAATCATTAAAAAATTTTGGAAAATAATTCATTCTTAAAATTAATCGAAAATTACCATTAATGAGAAGGAGGTTTCAACACTTAACAAACAACCCTCAATTATTATTTTTTGACAAAAAATATTCATTACCTGTGCATTTAGTTATATTAAGTTTCATTGTTCAACATGTATTTCCCAACTAACTCGGTAGGGATTGCATTGCCATGCAACCCTTGTTTTGGGATAGTGGCTGAGTGACAATGACCTTGTTAGGATTCACAACATCCTTTAATGCATGGGAATTAAGTTTGTTTGTCTATTGCTCAGTGCTTCTTTGTTGTCAAATTGAAAAACTATTGCATATATTTTATCTTTAATTTCTTGTTATTGTGGTAATTAAGCACTCATTTACGTGATAGTGTTAGGAAACTTCTACCAATGCTAGCATTTAATGCATTAATATCACTAAATATAGAAACTATATATTATACTGAACATGAATGATTGACTGAGCTATTTTGAATCCTCTAATAATCAGTGCAAACAATAGCCAACATCAACATTGGTAGTTAAGGCGATGAACATGAATTATTATCTAAGTTATCTAAAATCTTCTAAGAATCATTGCAAACAATAACCATCATTGAAAACAATAACCAACATCAACATGGATAGATAGGGCAGTGGCTCTCGATAGAATAAAGGTTGTTTGTGCAGCGAACAACCTCATAATATTTACATCTTCTTGGTACTTACACTTTCCTAACCATGGAAGTTATTTGTTTTTGTATACTACTCCCACTTCAACAAAATGTCTAGGAGCACTTGAAGTCATTTAGCATTGCCAAAGGCCACTTCTTTGGCAACTTATTGACGTACGATTGTCCCTCATGTTAATTGTGTTCCATTTTTATTCAAATACTAAACTCAAAGACAAATCCAGTTAAAAACCCCATGGTAATACCAATTTCTTTGACATAACAAGAACATCTAGAGAAATCCACCATATTCACTACCAACACATCCTTAGAAAAAAATGTACGTCATAGAGGATACACTTAAATTAGAAGTCTACTAACTATGCTTCATATATCTAATTTAAATGCATATAAATATCAGTTGTAGCTAAATTTTCTAGGCATGGGAATTTTTGTCATGAAATTTCTCTAATGTGTAAGTTTGTAGATGCAAATAACTTCTCAAGGGCGATTGAAACCGATAATGGATTATGACATCTGTTATTCAGCCTCGTTTGTGGATTCTTTCCCTTCCTTTCATGTCATTTAATAAGAGTTTGTCAGCGGTTGTCTGGATCTAGTGATCTATGATTATGTCATCCCTTTTATAGTTGTTATTTTTTGTACTTTGATGGATGAGGACTTAGACTTTAGTTATGAGTATTTGGCTACGAAGGATATATTCATCTCGGATGAAGAATTCACTCCCATGCAATATTTAAAGAAGGCATCTGACATGGTGAATCTTGATCCATTGGATCGCTTTGTTTCATGAAATATCGAGGGTCGAAAGAAATAAGACCCATTGCTCTTTTATGACGGTGAACATGCACCAAAATATCATAAGAATTTTGATATGAGGGGAGGCTCTAGTAAGGAAAATGTGACAAGATTCTTGGGCTTGCATGAGATCCCTGAGCTACATGCAGAGTTTCCGAAGAGGAAAGCCTATAGTTATGTCCCTAGCGTAGCTATAGTTGGCTCGAGGTCGCCTTCAACACAAAAAAGAAGGGAGATCAAGAAAGGTAAGTGTTGGAAGGTACACTTGGAGCACAGGCATATGGTTTTGGGGGATGATTTAGGCATCGGGGACATTCCTAGGATGGCATGAAAAACCATCGTAGGTCGCTTCTGCAAGAAATTTATTTCTCCTTCGACGATTAAGAAGTGGCTGGAAGAAAATTGGAAGTCTATGCTTGGCTATGTTATGTAGTTTCACACTATCACACGAGGGTGGATCAACTTTGAGTTCAACTCGCACTTTGACATGATGGGCATTTTTAGCAGGACATGGGGACAAGGACCTTCATGTTTGGTGTTGAAAGAATGGACTATCTCCTTCAAACTTGTGTGGGATATCCTCTCTCTTGCAAAAATTTGGGCAATTCTTCCTAATCTTCCAATGGTCTTCTGGCGAGAAGAGATTTTAACAACGACTAAGAACAATTGGCAGGTTCATTGGACTGGAACCTAGGAAACCAAGGTTGATCGACGTTGGGCATGGCTTCAAATTGAAGTTGATCTCCGTGAGGGACTTCCTGACAAGATTGATTTGGTTTGGGGAAATTTCTTAGTTAGTCAAAGGATCGACTAATGGAGAATTTCATTCCATTGTTTTGGTTGTTGTGCTATGGGACATATTTAGGCTCAATGTAGCAGAACTCCAATGCATTTCCCCTCTTTCTCCAAAGTCCGAAAATGGAAAAGT
>CBVK0101039634.1:0-14311 GCA_900067695.1 Picea abies | reverse complement strand
GTACTCACACCATTTTCCCGTGTCCTTCTTCATCTTCTCATTTCCCTTCTTGTGTTGCATCTTGGACAGATTTTCCTGAGGGCGAACATATCGACTTGCTCCCTTGCTGTGTGGGTTCGGGTTTCCTTTTCCCTACTTCGACTATGATGGGTTTCCAGATCCAAACTCTCACTGTTTATTCTTAAATTTATGCTCGATCTTCACAACGTATCTATAAGCCATGCCCAATGAGGTAATGTCCAGGAAATCAATTTTTGTTTGAACATATCTATGAAAAAATCTATCGTATTTGAGCACTAGAGGATGCTCAGACTCTTTTATACCCAATTTGGTGCGTAGGGTATGGAAAATATTGGTGAAATATGGTACTATCTGGTCCCTTTCTTGATGTAGGGTGGTCCATCAAGTGTACTGATCCTCGTAGCTTCCAAAAGGGTAGTATTATTCTTTAGTGGAGTCTCGGAAGGAATCCCATGTAGGGGCCACCACAAACATTGTATATTCCTCCACAACCCTTTTCTCAGAGTAAGTATCCCACCAGTCTTTAACATGGGGAACAAACTTAAGTAGTGAAAAAATGATCTTTTCTCTATCAGAAAAATTGTGGATCGAAAAATATCCCTCGAGCAGATTCAACCATTTATCTAAAACATTTTCATATATCAGTCCTTCAAATAATGGAATATCAAAATTTACCTGTACCTTGAAGGGGTTTTTATGGTCGCCTGATGAAGATGCTTCTCCTATGACCATTCTTCAAAGGATCTAGGCGAAGTTGTCCATCATTTCATTCATTTTTCATGTGAGGGATCCCTCGACAAACATTTTAATAGGATCTCCTACCCCATCATCTTTCTTTTCGACCCCAACGGGTTTTTTTCGGGCTCAACGCAGCCGATCTTGTAATGGATCGATTGGTTCGAGTCCCAACCTCTTGTACCCAGATCTTGTCAGGGACATGCACGAAGAAAAATAAATGAAGAGTAGACCGCTTTGATACCACTGATATGGATTTAGGAGAAGAATGAACTTATTAACTGAATGAATACAATAAACATGGAGATATGAAGAATAACATAATTATCTAGTTAACAATATCTTCTATTAAATTATGAAATAGGTTGAAAATGTAAAACTGTAGAACTGAAACACTTGCTCGAATGGTGGTAGCTATCTCTAGAAGAGATGTGGCTGATACGTGCATCCATATAAGTAGAATGATTACAATGAGGCTCCAAAGGAATTTTTTATATTATTCACGAATTCCAAAACCCTAGACATTCAAAAACCTAACCCTAGAAGGTGAAACGCCAAAAATCATGTGGGCCCCTATGGATAAGTTGGTACCTCAACTTCCTGGGGTCATAACTTTTGCACACGACTTTCGTTTTAGGCACATGATAGCCCGTTGGAAAGGCATTTCAGAGAACTACACATTCTATGAGCCAAAAAAACATTGTTTAGGGCTCCAAAATGGCCCTGGAAGTACAACAAGATGTGATGACATGAAAACATAAGTCATGTGGGCCCTATGGGTAAGTTGGTGTAATTTGTTACCTCAACTTCTGAGGGTTGTAACGTTTGCATATAACATTTTTTTTAGGTGTGTGATAGCCCGTTGGAAAGGTATTTCAGAGACCTACACATTCTGTCATCAAAATTTGACTTCGTCTATAGTTTGACTATGGAGAGACAAAAAAAAAATGTTTAGTGCCCCAAAACGGCCCTAGAAGTACACCAAGATGTGTTGACATGAAAACATATAAAATAAGTCAGTTGGATTAGTAGAGAGGACACCTGTATCCACCTGGAGGATGTGTCGGGCTTCAAACAACCCCTTGAGTGTAGAACCCACAATTACAAAGCATTACAAAAGAATGTGTTGAACAAAAACAGACACAAGGAGCCATTTGGAATAAGTGGGTGGCCACCTATATACACTTAGATCACAAGTGATTGAGCATATTTACAATATCAAAATATATTCTTTGATATTTCATCCTTCCTATATGAGGGAAATTTGGGATGTATATACCAAATTATATTGGCACTACCCTATAGGTAAATCTCCATGCAGTAAGGAGAAAACAAAATAATACTTTTAAGGCTTAGAACACCACTTCTATATGGATTTTAATTGGTTTAGTTAGGTATTCTCTTCATACTTACTTCTCCCAAATTTCTCACACTTGGACACCAAAATGGATTTCTTTGAAAATCATTTAAATATCCATACAAAGTCTTGTACTTCATAATTAAATCCCATTCATTCCTTCTCTAGTCCCTCCATTAGGTTTGAGGACTCGAGAGGCAAATATTGATAAATAAGATATTCATAATCAATTCCTAACACTTTTTAAGGATAATGTTATCTAGATTGCTAATCTTGAATTTTTTTTAGGGTCTTCCAACTCTTCCAATCTCTAGATTGGGCATCGTAAATCTCTCTAGTAACTCTCATTCCTTTTTTCACTATCATCTTAGCTAAAAACATGGGGTCTTCAACTAGTGGTTTATCTTCCTACACAATAATTGTGGATTACCAAAGACAATGGTATCTGAAGAGGAGCCTATATCTAAGTGAATTAGTCTATTGGAACTATTGGAACAACTTGTTCAAATCACATCTAGATCTTCTACAAAAAATCAATTCAATTTCGATAAGATAAACTAAAGTTTGTCCCAATTTAGTCAAAGTATTTGTACGTTAAGGTAGAAAAGATGGACATTTTAATGCATTTATGGTGATCAAAGTTGACTATGTATTCCTTAATCTATGGGAGTTTGTTACACTTTGGTTTATATAGATGATACTATGGATTTCCCTATCATGGTGATATGATAGTTCTGTTTGTGATACCATATATTGAGATATGTTCATCATTGCTTCAGTGCTATAAGAATGTATACCATATATTGAGATATGTTCATCATTGCTTCAGTGCTATAAGAATGTCTATTGATACCATATCTTCATAGAATTCAGTATTATTCACTTCTACAATTCCCTCATTCTCCAAAATGGTATGATCATTGTTACTTTCAGACCTAACTTATTGTCAATTAAGAAATCAAAATGGTGTATACATGGGAGACCTTTCTAATTCTTTAGAAAACGAAGGATGTAATTGTTTCATTATTTTTTTATAAAACATTTGATATGTTATTAATATATATAGGAAATGTCCATTTTACCATAAAAGAGTTGTAAGGCAATTATTACGAACTATAACCAATAAACACTATAATTAGCTAGTTAGACAATCAAAATTTAAAGAGTTATAGAGTGCCACACTATCTAAAGAAAAAGAAGTTAACACAATAAGGGCTCGAACACTCTAAAATGTCATGATGATATGGGAACCAAACACATGTAAAGAGGAGGATCTATGTCCTTCAATTTTTCTTCTAGTTTGAGGATGTGCCACTATAGGATCCCATATCTTGGATCCCTCCTTGGATTCTTTAGGGAACTAGTTTTGAGTTGACTAATGGAATATTAAGAAACTTTTCAAACTAGGGAGGTTTGCGGACTTTTGTTGGAGGCTTGTGTCGCCCTCTTTTTTCATAATGTCCTACATTTCAATATACCTTATGTTTGTCCTAATAGCCATTAGTGGCCAAATAATGAGAAAATTGGATGGGATAATTTCCTTTAGGAGGCACCTTACTCGTGGTACATGGCACAATAGTCTAATATCACATAAAATCATGTAGGTGAGTTGATTCTAGATCCACTTTATGTGGGAAAACACTAGAGAAACTTCCATCCAATTAAATATATTGTTGTGATGTGTATTGATGAAAACTCATTCATTTCTATTTTAACAAATACAATATAAGATATCAACTATAATCAAGTGCGAAGACGTGTGGAAATCATTCTTTAAACGAATAGAATATCTTAAGAGAGTAACATTTCATGTAATCTAGGTTTGGAGAAACGAATGACACAACTTATATTTCAACTCCCAAGTGATTGAGCATATTTACAATATCAAAATATATGCTTTGATATTTCCTCCTTCCTATATGAGGGTAATTATGGATGTATATACAAAATTATATAGACAATACCCTACAGGTAAATCTCCATGCAGTAAGGAGAAAACAAAATAATACTTCTAAGGCTTATGACACCACTTCTATATGGATTTTAATTGGTGTAGTTAGGTATTCTCTTGATACTTACTTCTCCCAAATTTCTTATACTTGGACACCAAAATGGATTTCTTTGACAATCATTTAAATATCCATACAAAGTCGTGTACTTCATAATTAAATCCCATTCATTCCTTCTCTAGTCCCTCCATTAGGTTTAAGGAGATGGGAGGCAAATCTTGATAAATAAGCTATTCATAATAATTTACTAACACTTTTCAAGGATAATGTTATCTAGATTGCTAATCTTGAATGTTTTCTTTGGTTTTGCCAACCCTTCCAATCTCTAGATTGGGCATCATAAATCTCTCTAGTAACTCTCTCATTCCTTTTTTCGATATCATATTAGATAAAAACATGGGGTCTTCAACTAGTTGTTTATCTTCCTAAACAATAATTGGGGATTACCAAATATAATGGTCTCTGAAGGGGAGCCTATATCTAAGTGAATTAGTCTATTGGAACTGTTGTAACAACATGTTCAACTCACATCTAGATCTTCTGCAAAAACTCAATGCAAGTTCGATCTGTTAAACTAAAGTTTGTCCCAATCTAGTCAAAGGATTTGTATGTTAAGGTAGAAAATATGGACATTCTAATGCATTTAAGGTGATCAAAGTTGACTATGTATACCTTAATCTATTGGAGCTTGTTACACTTTGGGTTTTATAGATGATACTATGGATTTCCCTATCATGGTGATATGGTAGTTTTGTGTGTTATATCATATATTGAGATATGTTCATCATTGCCTCGGTGCTATAACAATGTATATTGATACCATCTCTTCATAGAATTCATTACTTTTCACTTCTACAATTCCCTCGTTCTCCAAAATGGTATGATCATTGTTTCTTTCAAACCTAACTTGTTGTCTACTAATGGGCTTTGTCAAGGATTAATAGATGTTGGATTATTGGCTTCACTAGTTGTCGAATTTGAATTTCTTCCCTCAGTAAGATAGTATGATACACCAAGATGTGTAGTGCATCTTGTGTTGTTTATTGGATTTTCTAAAAAATCTAACAAGGTAATCTTTTTAAAATTTTATATGGGCAATGTTTACTTGATTCCATCATTACCAATTTTACACCATTGGCCAAATACTAAGTTGTAGAATAACCTATCAACACTAATATAGTAATCGAGGTACATTACATGGCTATGGAGGATCATAACATAGCACCCTCGTTCCACATGTGTTCCCATAAATGCTTTGTTTTAATAATTTGCTAAGTACATCAATAAGTCGAGGTCCCATATACAATTGCTAGCCTTGACTACCAAAATGTGACAAATGAAATCAAACTAAATTGGTTGTGTTGAATAGTCAACAATTGTAGGATAATCCCCAATGTAATGAACATGTTGGCTACTAGTGGTCATGCATTCTCCATTGTAATAAGATATAATAAAGTTGCAGCTAGAGGCCTTTCTTTCATACCTCTTCTGTCATGGGAAGTGGAACAACCTTGGAATATTCATTGTCAAATTCAATGGAAAACATAATTCTTCCACCATGGGAAGTGGAAAAACCTTGTAATCCTCATTGACAATTTTGATGGAAAATGTAAGGTGGTCCTCCATTTTGTGTGTCGAGTCAAAAGTTGAGTGTAGTTGTACTAGGAAATTAATATTTCCATAATTGATCATTAAATGCTCATCATTCTTCTTAAAACAAGTAATCACATATCTTCTTCATAATTTAAACATAATTTTTTTAAGAGATGCATTCACATAAGTTATCAACCTAAATATTTCATAAAAGGAATAGTTAAATCTATGTCAAATATTTCATAAAATTTATATTTTTATTAATACTCTGCATGACTACATATATAAAAGCAGGCTCTTGGCCTTCAACACTTAGGCTCCCTGACCTAATAATCACATAAGCCCCCAACTTATATAAACTTCTCTCACCGGCCTAATAAAACATACTTACAATTCATAATGCAAGCTTAACATCAGGGCTCGGCCTTGGGGACATTACAGTAGGTGTATAGGAATCCCATAATATAATATCTAGTTTTGACTAACCCATTGAATGTTGGAACCAAAAGCCACACAAAACACATCAAGGAAATCCATTGCATTCTGTCAAGATTGATGGCCCTCATTTATTGTCATGATATAATTTTCATCGAAATGGAAATTGACAAGTTGGCCCCCTTCAGTCCCAAGTAGATCAAGGAAATCCATTGCATTCTGTCAAGATTGATGGCCCTCATTTATTGTCATGATATAATTTTCATCGAAATGGAAATTGACAAGTTGGCCCCCTTCAGTCCCAAGTAGGGAAATTCCTCGAATGTCTCCCAGAAGCACCCGAGAGTTAAGAAGGTAGCCCAAAGCTCCAGTTTCCAAAACATAGAGAATTTAAGCTAGAAGACATCGTTGCCTAATGGATCTAAACAACCCTATATCCTCATATTTGTGTCTATTAGTAGAGAGATAGGTTGAGGCACTGGAAAATAAGGTTTCTACATTGTTGATGAACGCCGGACCAAACCCCAAAACCTTTAGCATGGCCAGAATGAAGGGCCACTCAACTCGGGCATAGGCTTTTTCAAAGTCAATTTTGATGAAAAAAGCCTCTAGGATAGTAGAATGATCCCATTCCATGCCCTCCCAAACAATAATAACATTATATAGATTGTACCATCGTCGGATGAACCTCGTATGTTTAGGGCGGATGATATTATGTAGAATGTTCTTCAGCCGACAACGTGAGAAATTTGGCCAATATTTTGTAGGAAGTGTTGCGAAGAGTAATAGGCCACCAATTGGTGATTATCTTAGGGTCCACAGACTTCAGGGTAAACAAGAGAAGTACTTGGTTAATTCCCACCATGGAGCATTATATTAGGGCTTCCTTGTCAACATAGACATGATCAAGGCCAATAAAATACCATGTCTCCTTGTAGAATCCACATGGAAAGCCATCAAGCCCAGGGGCTTTGTCATTGGCGATCTCATGGAGGGTAATGGCTAGCTCATCGGGGGTTAGAGCTAGGTCACAAGCCTGCCAATGTTTATCAGAAATCTTGCAAGGCACCACATCTAGACATTTCTAGGTAGCCTCCAACCACTTAGGGGAAAGGCCACGGGACTAGAAGACCATTCAGCAGTGCTCAACAAGTTCATTTTCAATCTCTTTTTGTTTTTTCGTCTGACCCAGGGAGGTTTGAGGGAGACAATGGATTGCCCGACTTTTTTATTAGCCAGGCATTTGAAAAAGGATTTGGTGGGAATGTCTCCTAACCTGAGATACAATAGTGACATCAATACAAAAGATGGATATGTGAGCACCGGATATATTAGTGATAAGCCACAAACGCTATTGAGTTTCCCTACATTCCAAAGATTAAGGCCTCTGTTATGGGTGACTGATCCCACAAGGGTGAATTGATAATGTTATTTTTTGGTAGCCCCGAATGGATTGCTTGATTGGAGCACACAAGGCACATCATATGTAAGGTAATACTATGGTTTTTGTCCTAAATGGGTTGTACAATCAACATATCGACCATGGTGTGGAATGAATGATCGGTGAGGTGTGGTGACTAGTGTTTATATGACATAATAACAATTGGTAAACACTGGTAATGCTTATAGCGACTGGATGGAAAGGCCATGTGTTATAACGAAGATTACGGTAACGTGACGGTGATGACTTGGCATCGTGATATGTGAGTGAGCTGGGACCTAAGCGTACGAACCCCCATACCAGATGATCCACCACTTAAAATACTAGTTTCAGTACATGAATGACAGGGACGAGGGGACAGATCCATATGGTCATCGAATGTTGGGAACAAACCGGGTGAGCCTGCTCTATGATAGGGAATGTGTTACGGATTGAGCGCTATACATTATGAAGCTTTGTCTTTATAAAAATAGGTTCTCAAACATCATATTACTCTTTTACCCTTGCCTTTGTTGTTGCTACTCGATCTGCTAACCCTACTGCTAGACTAGGGTATATGACATATGATGGGTATAGATTCAGAAGGGATGCTTCTAGGTAAACTAAGTAATCAATTGGTAGTGTTGGATCTTTCCTAAGCGCATTTAGCTCAGCATCTGATGGATCCCGTTCATTGGAAACACATCATGGCATTAGCGATAATGCGGGTGAATAGGAAAATATATTATCCATCATCCATCGGTTCGTTGGCCCACTCATTTCGAAGACCTACCTCCCTACCCCAACATCCCTAGTCCCATCAGGTAGAAATCATCTAATTCGAACCACCCTACCCCAACAACCCTAGTCTTGTCGTGGAGCAAATATCTAATTCATTCGACTTACTTTTCCTTTCTTCTTTGACATCAACTTGTCCTTCAACTTGGTACCACTGGGTCTTCCTTGTTGAAGTGTACAGGGAAGGGCAAACTGGCACATGATTGGTGAATGCGGGTATGGGAAGTGGGGAAGTGGGATAATGGGAGAATGTTATGATACAGGCGTGATGTGAGAATGCGGGTATGGGATGCAGGAAAGAAATAATGTGGGGATGGGAAAATACTGGGGAGAGAATGGGACACTGATAGAATGCGGATTGAACAACAGGTATGCTGGGGAATGTTTCTATACTGGGAGACTGGTGGGGTAATTCGTGGGATTGGTGAAAGCGTAATCTTATCGATATGTGAGCTGTGAACGAAGGGTATGTGATCTTCCAGCGAATGATGGGACGTTTTTCTTGTAATCTAGGGCGCTTGTCTATGGTAACGACTATCCCGTAAGATGGAAGGGTCAGTTTTTCAGGTTGCATTATATATGTTATTATATTATACAAAAATTGGCTTAGCGACTTCTCAAAACAGGTGAATTGTAGGTAAGATCATGCATCGGTTCCAAGAAGACGTCCTCCATCCGTTCCAAAATAAGATACAAGAATACATCGGTTAAAAGAAAGACAAGAAGAATCCATCGAAGGGTACGTGAGATGTGGGTATGCAGGGGACGTAAGCTGGTAAGGAGACGATATATTTATTGCTAATGAAGGGTATGCTATTCTCGACAGATGTTGGCAGTTGCATATTCGACTGAAGGAGTATTGAATGCATAATCACTGGGGCTTGAACTGAATGGGCTTGTATTGAATTTCCTATGGGGCGTGGATGTGCGTGCATGATGTCTGCCACTTTTTCCAAGCGAGCCTATGTTGGAATACCCGAACCATTATTCGAATAGGTGTCTTTTGCATCTCTTTTGCAGGATCTGGTTTGCGTTTCTTACATGACCAGGAAGTCGATCTTCCTCTGCATGAAATCGGCTTTGAGATATGGATTTTTATTGGTGTAAGAGGAATATATTCCGATGCACATGTCTTTAAATAATAGATAAGATAATATAATACAACCTACTATAAGGGAATCCGATTCAGGTCATATGGATTATCCCTGGCGTGTTGTAAATTTGTATCAAATACTGGTTGATTTATCCACCCAGCCGTTGGGGCCCCCCAACACGCTCATTTTATCCTAAGGATTCCTTGTCTTGGAGTGGCGCCGACGGGATGTGATGGTGTGACGGGACTATGATGTCTCCCCCATCCTGGAAGCATGGGCCAGATTGCCAGCCCTATTGAGGGAGACATCTGACAACTCGACCCAGTTTGGTTTGAAATTATTTCTCCATTACAACAAGGGACATCAAAGAGTGAGAGGCTCCAGTGTCATACAAGCGGTTATGTAGGTGTAGGTCTTGAAGCTCGAGGGTCATATAAAATGATGGGGTGAGATGGTCAATACAATCTGGCAGGTTTCTCAATACTCTTTTAGGAGTTTAATGTTTGAGGTTTATTAGGTCAACTTGCAAGGGGATGAGTTCATCGCTTAAGATTATCATATTTGAAACTTGGGAGGAAGTCCTATCTTGAGATGGTTGATGTATGGGGGCTTGTATATGAGGTTGTTCCTTGATTCCTAGAAATGTAAATACCTTTTTGGGGGGTTTCCACCTGCTCAGGTCTGCATGCAGGATGACTTCAGACTTAAGAAAGAGGCATGGGTATTTTCAGTTTGCTAAGGGCTAAGGTGGCAGTGCCTAAGGGCTAGCATCAATTGTTTTGGTAGCATATGGAGGCTTCATGAGAATGGCACCGGGATTTTGTGGTGCTTTGGGTTGCTCGACTGCTTTGAACTATCCTCTAATTGGAACTGTTGGTTGCTTGAAATTAACATCTTTAGGAACTGCTTCTCTTCTAGGGACTTTAGAAACTCTAGGAACCTCTTTTATTGTGTTCTCAAGTTGTATGGGTACCTCCTCTCTTCAAAAGTTCAAAGCATTCAGTCATGGTATCATTTCATAATTCCTCTAACCTCCGCCATAATGTTATCTAAGACCATTTGGAGCTGAGCAGGAGAAAGATTGAAAGAATCATCCTCTTGAAGGAAGACTTATTCTTGAAAACTCTCCTCTCCCATCATGAGTAGGCCTTAAGATTTGAGGGGAAAAGAGTAAACCACTTTGTCCTCATTGTCGTATGGATGAAATTGCATATTCAGGTCCATAAGTTGGTTAGTTGATTCTTCTCCTTCTGGTTCATAATACTCTTCATAATAGGGAATATAGGGGATGATCATATTAGCTTGTACTCTTGAGGTTTGGGGCAAAGTTGTATCCTCTTCTCATGTTTCCCTTTGTAGCGCATTGGGAGGCAGGCATTCTAAATTGAGGCTAACCCATTATGGTTTGATTCTGAGCCCTAGGGGCAGGCTGCACAAAGGAATGGGAATACTGCCCCTACTTTACCTTGGTGAGGTCATTTTCCATGGTCTTGAGGAGCTTTGTTACCTCTTCTAGGGTCATTGGGTCTTGGTCAGTGGATGTTGACACCTCAATTTCGTTCCCCCTTCTTATCTCAACATATTCCCTCTTGTAAGGGGGGTCTTGTTTTATCTTTAGTGCTATTCCTGAGGCCCTCATATTACTCTCCAAGTCTTTAGCATCAAGAAATAGGGCCTCTAGATCATGGGATCTCCTTTCCCTCAGGTGAAGAGAAAACTCAATCTCAAACGAGGCTGCGTAAGCTACCATAGGAGCTAACAGCTTCAGAAGTCTTGATTGCCTCAAGAATATGGTGGTACAGCTTACAAAATATGATAGTGAACTCTAGGACAATTTCACCATTATTCCTCTTCAAGGTATTGACCTTTGTTAGATAATCTATATTATCCCTATTGACTCCCCCCCATTTCTTTTAGAACTTCTAATGAAACTTCTCTCAATAGGTGATTGAGTTATTGGGAAGGTTCCTAAACCATTTTATTTCTTACCCTTCAAAAGAATGGGAAAACATTTGAGAAAAGACTCCTATTCTACATATAAATTCTCATTGCAGTCTTGAAAGGTAGTAAGGTGGTCCTCAACAGTGATTCCATTTTCTCCGTGAAACTTAGGGAACAACTTCAAATATCCCTTAGGTAAGTAATTCCTCGAGCATATTAGTAGGGGGAAGTACAAGAGGTATTAATATAGCATCCAACCAAGGGTTTAGAGGAGGGGTTTTCCCAATCATATGATGGTTTGGGCTCTGGATTTGAGGATGGATAGGGCTTTGAATAGTAGTCTGAGGAGAGTAATGGAAAAATACTTGGAGTGTCGAGATCACTAGCACTTGAAGGGATGAAGTAGATCTAGGAGATGATGGTATAGAACTTAGAAACTGTCTTTTCCCTAATGGTTCCTTGTGGGAGAAAGGGGTATCAAGCCTCCCAAACTGATCAAAGTAAATTCCTTGTGGGAGAAAGGGGTATCAAGCCTCCCAAACTGATCAAAGTAAATTGGGCCTTGAGATAGGTCTATCAATGGTGATCCAGGGGATGAAACAACTTCAAATGATTGGAATGGAGGTGGTGAAGGAGTCCAAAAACTGGAGGAGCTGAGGAAGTGGATAGCTATAGAAACAAAGGTAGAGAGGGGTATGATGAAGTCTAGCTATCTGCTAGGGTCTATCTCAAGGAATCCCCTCTTCTTTCTCCACACTTGGTTAGGATATTTTGGAGGAGTTACGAGCCTTCCTTTGGAATCGGACATTGTTACTATGGAGCTATCTACCAAGGTCTATCTCAAGGAATCCCCTCTTCTTTCTCCACACTTGGTCAGGATATTCTAGAGGAGTTATGAGCCTTTCTTTGGAATTGGACATTGTTACTATGGATCTGGAATCCAAATTTGCTGGGAAATGGGTCCCCAGTGGAGTCTTATATGGTGGAGTATACTATAAGAGAACTTAATTGGTCCTTTTCAAAATAAGGGTCTATCTCAAGGAATCCCCTCTTCTTTCTCCACACTTGGTTAGGATATTTTGGAGGAGTTACGAGCCTTCCTTTGGAATCAGACATTGTTACTATGGAGCTATCTACCAAGGTCTATCTCAAGGAATCCCCTCTTCTTTCTCCACACTTGGTCAGGATATTCTAGAGTTGCGAGCCTTTCTTTGGAATTGGACATTGTTACTATGGATCTGGAATCCAAATTTGCTGGGAAATGGGTCCCCAGTGGAGTCTTATATGGTGGAGTATACTATAAGAGAACTTAATTGGTCCTTTTCAAAATAAAAATTCAACAGTTCTTTAAATACAATGGAAGGGACTGGTATTTAAATGGATAGGGAGCATTACAAATATATATTGAAGGGGTGGTTGTGTATCAATATGTTGTGTTCGTGTATTTCCATGAACTCATTCGTTTTCATGTATTGCACAGATAATAAAAATGATAGGGGGTGTCAAAGAGTCTAACATATAGAATTTTCACTTCCACTTACATGAGCATACAGATTTGATGGAATTAAGGCCTATGTTATGGGCGATTGATCCCACATGGGTGAATTGATAATGTTATGTTTTGGTAGCCCCAAATGGCTTGCTTGATTAGAGCACACAAGGTGCATCAAATGTAAGGTGATACTATGGTTTTCATCCTAAATGGGATGTACAATCAACATCTCGACCGTGGTGTGGAATGCATGATCTGTGAGGTGAGTGACTAGTGTATATTTTACATGATAACAATTGGTAAACATTGGTAATTCTTATCGAGACTAGATGGAAAGGCCATGTCCTCTGAAGAAGATTACTGCAACTTGACGGTGATGACTTAGCCTCGTGATATGTGAGTGAGTCGGGACCTAAGCGTGTTTCCCCCTATACTAGCTGATCCACCACTTAGAATATTAGTCTTGGTACATGAATGAGGGGGATGAGGGGCTAGATCCATATGGCGATCAGATGCTGGGAATGAACTAGGTGAGCCTGCTCTGTGATAGGGACTGTGTTACGGATAGGGCGCTATACACTGCGAAGCTCTAGATTTAGAACAAGAGGCTCTCCACTAATATTCTTGCTTCCGGTTGCTACTTTATTTAACATTGGAAGTGGCCTTCCTTTACTTATTCAATATATTGATTGGGGGTTAGACATAGATAATATTTTAATATTGTCAAACCACATGAATAAAGAAAGAATATTTTATTCACCGATCATTCGGTCAACTATTAAAAAAAACCCATTTATATGTATCGAATGAAAATCCTGATGTTGACTGCTTATAGATATAGAATTCAAGGATGCTTTCCCCCATTCCCATCCAATCAAGATATCTCTCCCCTATTAAATAGGAACACACTAATGAAAATCCTGCTTGAACTAAGACCATGAGGATTCTATAGGGTAGAGTTGAACAAACAAATCTATTCTACTGAGTCATGTCCTCCCGAAATAGAATGAGTGGGTGGTAAATCAAGGTATGGTAACAGTAGCCCCTACTATTATTATTTCAATCCAATAGCAACTTTCTCTATTGAAGGCAATGAACCATAGAGATGAGAACACTTTCTTATATAGTATTATCCACATAGAAAGAAGAGAGGAAATACACAACTAAAGAACTATTAAAAAGGGGTAAAGGGCAGTGTCTCTAGTGCTTTCTCCTCACAACCAAGTTGCTCCAATATCATCTCAACTACAACCTCTCATGGATCACATGCCTTTCATTGTTAGGGTTGCACCTCTTCTCCATTGCTCTCACATGCTATCTCTTCTTTCTCCTTCTATTTTCATTTGCCAATGTGCTCACATCACACCTCCACTCAACTCCTTCACGATATAGTAAGGGTACAGTACACAGTAGAGC
>CBVK0101039630.1:0-13252 GCA_900067695.1 Picea abies | reverse complement strand
AGCAAATGAAGGGATACAACCTACAGCAAAACCCGTTGTAACTTCCTCTTATTTATCTCATAGTCTCCTCTCTTAGAATACAATATTCACCATCCACCATAGCCGCAATACATTTTTCTCATAAAAGAGGGTTGCCTTCTAGGGAAAAAACCCTAACATAATTTCTATCGTTAGATCTGTGACCTTATAATGAACGGTCCATATTTATAATGAAATTACAATATACTTTTACAAGGCAAGTTTTCCTTCGGGGGCTTCGCCCCCAAACCCCCGCTTGCCCCCAGACCCCCCAGCCGGGGGGATAGCCCCCCCGAACCCCGCAGAGGGGGTACCCCACCTTTGCACTCCCCCGCATGGAAGAGTGTACATACTTCTAGGGTGTAAATACTTCATGGGGTATAAACACGATTGAAAGTAAAAGACCTCTGAATCAGGAAGATAATCAGGCTCCACAACCAACAAGATGGAGTGTTAATGGGACCCACAAAATCTAGAGCCAATTTCACAAAAGCCTCCACCATGAATTGAGTCTATAGTGGCATCTCATTAGGCTGAATAAGTTTCCCCATTCCTTGGAAACTATCATAGCTTCTCACTTACTTCTTGGTATCTCAAAAGGGACAGTCCAATAATAGCCTGGATGTAATACCTTATGTGCATTCCTTTTATTAGCAAAGTTCCCTCCATAAGGTTCATCATGAAAAAAATTTAGGATGTCATAAATCTCATCCTCTTGAACACAACATTGGATTATAAGATATGCCCCTATGCGAAAGAAGTATCCTTGAACCTAGGAGTGCAATGCACTTTTTTTTATAATCTTTTATTTTCCTTCGGTGAGATATGTGCGAGAACTTTTCCTGCAGCTAAATAGTTAGCAATATATTAAAACCACTGAGTGTTAGAAGATAATGAAAATATGTGTTCATCAAGAGAAGTATATTCAAAAATAATGGCATCCCCATCATTTGTGAGTCTAGCAAGAAAGTCTACAAACAACATTTCCCCTTCCAGGCTTATCAATGATAGCGATGTCAAACTCTTGAAATAGTCATAACCACCCAATAATTGTACCATTAGTAATGGGTCTATTCATTAAATAATGAATGGAAAAATGATCAATGTGTACAAACATAGGATATCTAGTAATATAGTGCCAAAAATTATTAACCTCAAGAAATTCATTTTTGGTAACTATGTAATTTAATTATATCGGTGCAAGATTTTTACCGAAAAAACAAATTCCATAAGGCTTTTGTTCCTCTTTCGGTCCAAGAACTACCCCAACGTTTGTGTTGGAAGTGTCTGTAGAAATATAAAATGGAAAGGGCCAATTTGGTCCCCTTAAGATTGATTCCATGGATCACTTTTCTTTCAAGTATTTAAAAGTAGATTGACATAGTTCAGTGAAATAAAATTATGTATCTTTAGAAAATAAAGAAAACATGAGAGATGCAATTTTCATAAAACTTTCAATAAAACAATGATAGTAAGTAGCATGTCCTAGAAAACTATGAACATCCTTTTGTGTTTTTGTAATAGGAAGATTGATATCACCTCAATTTTTAAAGGATCCACCATGATTCTAGCAGGAGAAATAGGGTTCCCAAGAACTATCCCCTTAGTCAACAGCATGTGACATTTCTCATGACTGAGAGGAAAATTATTTTCTTCCATTGTTGAGTACTTTCTCCAGATTAATCAAGGCTTCATCAAACATGTTACCATACACTGTAAATTCATCCATATAAACTTCTACACAATCATGAATCAAATAAGAAAATAGGTCAAGAAAAACTCGCTAAAATGTAGCGGGTGCTTTACAAAAACCAAAGGGAAACACTCGATAAGAAAAGGTTCCCCATGGATAGGTAAAAGTGGTTTTATATTGATCCTCAAGGATAGATTGAATCTAGTTGTATCCACTAAATCCATTGAGGAAAGAGAAGTATTTCTTCCCTTCTAATGTATCAAGGACTTGATCAATGAAAAGTAGAGGAAATGGTCCTTCAAAGTGGCTTTGTTTAGTTCTCTATAATCTATGAAAACCCTTCATTTCCCATTTTTCTTAGGAATAATCACAAGGGGTGAAACGCATTGGCTATTGTAAATGGGATAGACAAAATTTGCGTTTAATATTTTTTGTAATTCATCTCTCATTATTTCACACAATAAAGGTTCATTTGACATTGGGGTTGTCAAACAAATTGGACACTATCCCCAATGTAAATATGGTAAGTACAAATATTGGGATGGATTCCATTCATATATATATATATATATATATATATATATATATATATATTCCCATGCAAAGACATCATCATGATTTTGTAACAACTCAATCAGTATTTGTTTTTGTGAACCTTCTATCCCAGGACTGATATTGAATGTTTTCCCTGAACTTATTTATATTGGCATAATATATGTTTCATATATGATGTAGAGATAAGAAGACATTGATTTAAATTTTGATTTTATGGTTGAGAATGAATGTCCACATTCTAACATATTCATGATATGATTGGTAGGTGAATAAGGATTAGTGAGGATATCACAAATGATCTCATCTTCAATTTTATCTTTAAAAAAGAGGGCTAAATCAATCGTAATAAATTGTTGTATATCTTCATCATCATTGTCCACATTCCCTACCCACATGGAAATTTCTTGGTCAAAGATTGCAGGCTTAGCAAGAGGATATAAGCATCATCAGTGGCTAACCATGGCCTACCTAAAATCAAGGGGTAACCCCCAAGGTTGTATTTTGGGTGTAGAACCAGGAAGTCTGTTGGATTCTCCCAAGAATCTAAAATATCACTACATCCTCTAGGATGCCTTATATTTTTATAGTTGATAGGTCATCCTTTTGGAGAACTATAGGAGTTTGTCACAAGTTAGTCAATTTAAATTTCTCTATAGTCTCCATGGTCATCAACTTTATGGAAGCCCCTAAATCAATTAGGGTATTTGAAATATGGATATTGATAATGTAAACATCAACAATAGAACTACTAAGATCAATGTACTTAGTACTAAAAATATTTTCAAACTTTAAATATTTTAGAAGACCAATCACTTGGGAAGTTGGAGGATCCTTCTCCTTCCTACCAGTATTTTTTAAACATAACTCCCTAACAACTTTAGCATAGATGGGTAAATATTTCATGGCTTGAAATAATGGGATATTAGCACATACATTCTTCAACTCCCCAAGGAATTCAAAGTCAATATAGGCAAGGGGTTTTCCAATACTTAACCTCTCTGAATAAGGAAGAAGTTGTGAAACCCTAGGTTGTGGTTGTTATAAAATTTTAGGGGAATTAATCTATGGAGTATTTGGAGAATGGTTGGTAGATTGATTTTATGAAAGCGTGTTTCCTACTTGGTATTGAACTTCCTCCTCTCCATCATTTTATATGATCGGAGAAGTTTGATTATTAAGAATCCTCCTTGATCTTAAGTGAACACCTTAATAATCAACAGGGGGAATATAACAAGAAAGGAAACCAGACAACTCAATGGTGTAAGTGGATTGTGTTGTTTTATTATTTAGGTTAGTTTTGGGTTGTGCAAGTAGTTGTGGTCTTGGTGGAGGATTGCTAGCAGGAAGTTGCAATTGTTGTTGTTATTGTGGTAACTAAAATTGTTTTTGGGGAAAGTGTGGAGCTATTAGTTGTTGGGTTCCAAAGGGAGAGCCTTTCCAACCTTTTAGCCATTGATAGTTTTGGGTTGACTGAGGTATTCATTGTTATCTAGTCATGAAAGTATACCAAGGATGAGAAATGTATTGCATTTTTTGGTTAGTCCAAAAAGAATTATAAGACTGAGAATGATATCGAACCATATCTAGTGGTCATAGAAGCCATGGTTTCTTTTGAGAAATGAAAAAAAAATGCTCGGTCTCTTCATTAGTTCCTTGATACACAGCTTTTAATCTGGGAAAAGGGTGACAACTACTAGTGGCATTATTATTCTCACAAATGTTACAAACTTCAACATTATTTAATGGACACTCCATCAAGTGATGTTTCATGCATTTGGAGTGAAATATCGACAATGTTTGTTTGTATTCTTCTTTCTTCTTATTAACTTGTAGTGTATCAAATTGTAAGCTCAAAGAAATAAGAATATCAATTTTACAAATTTTCAACAAATTCTCGATTTTGGCACAATTAACTCCTCTTGATGACTTGGTAATTCAAGAAACAAAATCTCTAGGATATTTCCCATGCTTTGAATTTCCACGTGAGTATAGTTTTTATAACTCACAAATGTGATCATAATCTACTTTCAAAATGTCTCCTCCCATCAAATTTAATAGATCAAGGTACTCATCTCTTATACCTCTGATCAAGCTAGTTTGGAAAGTGTTCTTGTCTAATTTTCTTTGTTTGGAACTTTGAAAATTACATTGGAACCTGTCAATGTAGTCTGCCAAATTATCATCATCCTAAGTCATCTTAGAGATTTCTTCATGAAGGTATATTGCCTTACAATAGTCTTGATATTTATTTAAGAAGGTTTGTTTCATCGTATCCCAAGTGCGGATGATTTTCCCCCCTAATCCCATGAACCAGTGGAGCGTTGCATTCTTGAGTGTTGCAAGTAATAATTTCAACTTTTGGACATTCGTAGTATAATCATATATTTTGAAAAGGACATAAAACTCAAAAAGGAAGGTGTCTAGATCTTCACTGGAAAAACCATTTAAATTAGGTAGAGATAAAGGAGAAATATTGTTCATTGGTGCCTTTTCTCTAGGATTTCTAAATGGAAATTCAAAGGTAATAGTATCACCTTATTCATAACCATCTCCCTCTTCATCTACCATGATGATTAGAAAAGGGTGCATAAGAGGTGGTAATTTATGTGTTATTGATTATTGAGAGGAAAATGATCCTTTAGAATATCTTGGCTTGTGAACTAGATTTTGTTGAGAATCTGAATCTGGCTAACCACTTATCATCTCTTGTATTCGTGTTGTTCCTTCAGTGAGAGGATTCCATTCTACTTCTACTATGGAGCTAGATTCTACTATAGACTAAAGTGTAGGATCGCTTTGTTGGTCAAGTCGAGTATTGGTCCCTGAACCTTCTCCTCTTGATCTACCTATAGAATAGTTAGTAGCTCGGGTGGCTCTTACTGCACCATGTGATTTTGTTCTTAGATTTCTAACTCTATTCATGCATCTATGTTTCTAGTCCACATGAAAAAACATTATGTATGAGATATTACAAAGAGGATTGTTGATTGTTCCTATGATAAAAATACCCATACCATGTGTTATCTACTCTAGAATAATATAAAACTTATTAAGATGTTAACACTTTCCTGGAAATGGTGCCAAAAATGAAAGGATTACTAGATACTTAGTTAATTTTAAAAAAAAAGATATATATTCCATTAGTGCATTTATTTATCAACTAGGGATGGTATGCTTGCGAAGTTTTGTGCAAAATATATGCAGGTCTCAAGAAGAACTTGTTCAAAATCTAGACATTTCTATGATATTCTAATATAACTAGAAATTCAATTCTACCCTACAATAAATAATGTATTTCAATGCATACAGTAGAAAATATCATAAAATAGAAAACCAATTGTAACCTACAACACAAGGATTAGTATCATATGAATATATTCAGTATTTGTTTTTGCATCAATATAATATAAATTGTTCAATAAAAACCTTACATACACTCACTTAATCTACAAAAATCAATAAAAAAAAGACCTATGAACAATACTAGAAATAAGTTATATAACAAATAAAACAACAAATAAGAGAACACATATCCCCTCTGAGTGGGCCCTTCCTCTCCAGATCAAGGTGCTAGGAAAATTCAACAAGTACAAACTCAGCACATAGAACTATTGATATTTGATTCATGCACAAATTCACAGAAAGGAGAAACTAAGAAAACTGGATTATATCAAAAGTATCTACATCATAATGATATCTAGTCTTTTCCCCCTTACACAATTGTCGACGTTTATTTTATAAGCATCTCATATAATATTCTTATTAAAACTAGTAACTATAGCATGCTTGAGAATTGGATTCTCAAGTTGCTTATGAAACAGAGTTTTGGAATATTAACAAAATGACTAATCATCAAGTTCCTAGTATCTATCCCAAACAACAGGCAACATCTTTAACCAAAGAAGTGAATTTATAACCAACTTGATATTGTTAATTATTTCAAGATAGGATTGTGTACTCGGAATTTTCCAACTCAACACTCACAAGTTCCACAACAACAGGATGGGGCAATGTTTCTACAATGATGAGTTCGCAACAAGTGAACACGTGGTAGAAAGGAACATAAGGGTTGGAACTTACAGATCCATAGCAGTGGTTCCACAACAATGGAATCTTACAATGGAGTGGTTGGAACTTTGTGGATCTGTAGAAATGGTTCTGCAACAATGAGAACCAATAAGTTGGAACCTGGATTTGTATCCATTATGATTTGTAACACAATATGTAGAAATGCTTAAACTTTCAAGTTAACTACAAAAGATAAAAAAATATTCCTAATACATTAACAATATTCAATGAAGTACCAAACCATGAATGAGAGAGTACTTGTACGAAAAAAAATCATCTTTGGTCAAGAAAAGATAAAGGATCATGGGAAAAGGATATAAAAAGGAAAAGAAAAATAGGGTAATGGAGGCCAAAATAGGGTCTCATTACGTGTCATGAAATATTGGATTCTCAAAGAGTTTGATGCAACTATGATTATCACAGTAAATGATCATGGGATCCAACCCATGATCAAACAATATTACAAGTGAATTTTGAATCCAGATGGCTTCATAGCTAGCAATATTGGTTTCCATGTATTTTGCCTCTGTTGAGTTATGTGCCACAAAATTCTACCTCCTACTAAACTAGGATATCATCATTGAACCCAAACTAAACTTGCACCATGAGGTGCTCTTCATGTCTACTTCACTACATGCACAATATGATTTTGTATACTCCTACAACTTCACTTCACCATCTCCAAGATTTATTAGACCATACTCCATTGTACCCCTCAAGTACCTGAGCACATGTTTTGACACTACCCAATGCCCCTACCTCAGATTCACCATGAACCAAATCAACATGTTCAATGAAAAACATATATCTATTCTAGTGTTGACCAAATACATCAAGGAACATATCGACTGCCTAGACAACATGGGATCCCCCAACTCTAAATCTGAAGATGACACCTTCAAATTAGTGATCATGGGTGTGTCCATATGTTTTTAGTCCTCCACTTGGAATCTCTTCAATATTTTCACTGCATACTTAGCCTTCCCAAGGAATATCTCCCTTATTCTCTGCCAAACCTCCAAACCCAATAATTAATTCATCATGGCAATGTCCTTCATCTCAAACTCAACAACCATATTTACTTTGCACCCTACAATGAGCTTATTTGCACCTATAATAAACAAGTCATCTACATACAACACCAAAATAAACAGATCAATCCCAACAAATATACAATATTAGTATATGTTTTATTTTTGGTGAAGCCCATACTCTGCAAATAACCATATATCCTAGAATACCATGCTCTCAATTTTTTCTTATGTCCATACAAGGTTTTCTTAATCTTGCAAACATGGGACTCCTTTTCATTTAGCTCAAACCACTGAAGTTTATCTATGTACACTTCTTCCTTAAAGGTCCCATTAAGGAAATTTGTCCTCACATCCATAAAATTTATCCTCCATATCATAAATGAAACTAAGGATATAACTACTCTAATGGAAGTGTACCTAGTGATTGGAGAAAATGTCTCCTCATAGTCCACTCCCTCTTTTTGGGAGAACCCTCTTTCCATGAACCTAGCCTTGAAATTATCAATGCTACCATA
Organism: Picea abies; assembly: GCA_900067695.1. Taxonomy (NCBI): domain Eukaryota; kingdom Viridiplantae; phylum Streptophyta; class Pinopsida; order Pinales; family Pinaceae; genus Picea; species Picea abies. The sequence continues at coordinate 5,369 of CBVK0101039630.1, read as the reverse complement.
TAATACATGATTGGTATTGTAGAGCCACCTGGAAATCACCATTGGCTTCCTCTCTAGTCTTGTAACTATGTCCCAAACATCATTCTTCACGATGGAGGTGTACTCCTCCACTGTGGCATCTTGCCATACCTATTGGTCGGCTACGTCCTGAAAGTTGGAAGGCTCAAAATCTGTGATGTTTCTCATCAATGCCATGTATTTTGGAAACTTCTTTGAAATTATACTCTCTCTAAATACACTCCTAGGATTCTCAACATACTCCTAAGAATCTCTCAATTTCTAAGTGATCCATTGAGGTCTCCTATCAAAACTGGAAGGAGTTCATGTCTCCCCCTCTTCACTTGAAGTCTTTTTTCCTACATTAGAAGTCATTGGTGACCCTGATTAAATCTTTAGAGCTTCCTACTCCTCATCCTTTGTCACTGGAACAATCTCATGGGACTTCCTAGATGTAAAATAATCCATAAAATTTACAACCTTTCTCACTATTATCTTCCTCTACTCTAAAATATAGATCTGATGGGCCTTTGGAGTCTCATTTTAACCTACAAATAAACCCTTCATGTTGGAGGGCTCCAATTTTGTCCTCTTCTGCACCGGTACATGGATATAAACTGGACATTTAGACTCCAAATATATGGAAATGACTCACCTTTGAATTTACACCAATGAATGCATCCTCTAGTGTCTTGTCCTTCACGATCCTGTGAAGACACCCATTATGGATGTAAATTATCATGTTGCTTGTCTCTGCCAAAAGAAACATCGGCAAGTCCTGGTCATGAATCATAGCCTTAGAATACCCTATGATGGATTGATTATTTTTCTCTACAACCCCATTATGTTGTGAGTTTTACATAACCAACGTAGATCCATTTTAAATCTGAATCTATCAAGCACTGAGAGGGATCAAATTTCTGAAGGTGTAATTTTTTATATTATCATTTCATATGAAGGAATTAATATTTTAGATGTCATTTGTAATTGTTTTATTTTAATTGAGCCAACTTTTTATTGTTGTTAATTTTTTTAACTTAGTCGACTTTAAATTGTTTTAATGTAACATTATCTAACATAACATTAACGTGACAACATCTCCCCCATACTAGGTTGTATAGCACCTCACTACTTGTAGTGAAACAATTAGCTCCCTCTTGATCCCTACCTCCTTGTAGAAAGCCTCAAACTCCTTTGAGGTACGCTCACCCCCATTGTCCAATCTTAAGACTTTGATATTCTTCCATGTCTAGTTTTTAGCTAGAGCTTTGAACTCCTTAAACCTGCTAAAGACCTCATCCTCAATATTGAGGAAGTAGATCTAAGTCTTGTGAGAAAAGTCATAAATAAAGGAAACATAATACATGCTTCCTAAAATTGATGCTACTGGCGTCAATCTACAAACATCCAAATGCACTAGGTCTAGAATCTCTTTAGATCTATGCTCGTTGCTTAGGAAGGTAGCTTTGGCATGCTTTCAAGTGTGTACCCTCCACATACTCTCTATTGCTCAAATATGAACTCTATTAGAATTGTGACTATATCCCTTAGAATAAGTAACACCTTACGATGTAGGTGCCCCATCCTCTTGTGCCACAAATCCCACAAGTTGTAACTATTGTGAACTAGAGCTCGAATAGTCTCACCCTTCAACCTGTAAATTGTGATGTCCCGTTCCCAAGAGTAGGCCAGTAGCGAGTGACTTAGTAGTCTATGTGTTCTCATAGACTATAGTCAGGCACAAACATGGAACAAGATGGAGAAATGAGGAGGAATTGATGGATAAATGATGAATTAAGCCAAAATACTTAGGAAAAGTCACTTAAGCCTAAGTCAACGAAGAATTATAATGAAAAGGTGCTAAAGGGGGACTTAATTAATTAATTATTCACCTTATGAGGAAAAGTGTCTATCTTAAGTGAGGTCAATGGTGAATTAGAGTGAGAAAGTTATAAAGGGAGGAATTTGACCTAATTCCTCATTATGCATTGTTATGATTTGATGTTGAGAGTTCCCAAAGGAGGAAGAGAGTCTACCTTACTGTTTTGTGGATTTCTGGAGGAAACCACCACCATTGATCAGTTTCGATGTTGAGAGAAACACCCTATCCCATCAGAGATACAATCCAGGTATTTCAACATACTTTTCAGGAGTATCCATTACAGAGTGCACAGCTTAGCCAGTGAGGGCGCAAGTCAGTTTGAGGGTTTGGAGAGCTGCATGAAATTCAAGTCCAGATTGCAGTTTCCTTCCAACCCATTTGAGATTCATCTAGGGCGCTTCTATTGAGCCATCTATCATTGAATTTTGACGGTGGAATATTTCATACCGCCTCATCCAACCATTTAGGGCGTAGCTCTTTCAGATAGACATTTTGGGTTGCATGCAGAGTATCAGAGTAGATCTGAGCAATTCCTTCCAACCCAGTTCCGCATTTAGCGAGATAGTTGTTTTGAGACATGTAGCATCAAATTTCGTTGGTGGAATCCTTTGGGCGCATCCAATGTCCCAGGAGGTGCGCAAACCCCCCAGGGGTCCAGATCCAGTGCCTCAGAGACCAGATCCGAGATCTCGCACTCATCCATTTCAGTGTAGAGGCCAGGGCTCTTCTATTGGAGAAGTTTCCAGCACATTCTGGCTGTCTATTCTTCCGGACGATTTTTCCAGCTGGTAGCGGTTACCGTACTTCTCTGGAATCGCATATTTTGTCGATCTATTTGTGCATGCATCATATCTGCTATCATCTTTTGATCACAGGTATTTTTATGATATTTTCTTATATTCCAGTGATGATCCATGAGATCTAGCTGACGTTTATATTCTATATTTCCAGTAGGCTATTGTTTTCCATGCTTGAACTGTATAATACTTGATATTGGGTTGTTGATGTTCTTTGTTTCTGCATGTGTCCTTTATATGTTGTTAAAACCATAAATATGCAACATGCACATGCAATAACCAACATGCACATGAAATAACCCACATGCACATGCAATAACCATCAAGATCTCAAACATACAACTGAAACGCATCCAGAAATCCCCAGTGTATCAGATCTGCAAGACAGAACAATAGATCAGTAGCAAATATCTTGATCAGCGGGATCAGGGATATTTCAGTGGTATCAGAGCTTTAGTCTTTCTATCCTGTGACTAAAGACACTGAATACAGCAGAAGAACCAGATGGTCGTGAGCACGTAGGTGATGAATATGTCACTTACAACAGGCGCAGGGAAAGAAGGGATAGGCCTAACTTTCCTCCCTTCCCTCCTAGTTCATAGGAAGAGGAAGAGGGACACAGAGAAGCAGAGAGAAGAGAAGAGTGTGAGGTCGAGCGTGAAGTAGAGATGAGGCTAGGTGACAGATATGAGCGACCAGAGGGAAGTGGTAAGGCCCCCATGGATCCAAATGCAGCCTTCATGCAAGTTATCAGTGATATGCTAGCTAATCAGTGGACCGTGTCTCAATATTTGGCTCAGGTAGTGGATAGACTGGCCATGGTAGACATTCTGGGAACACAAGCCCCACATGCAGCACAGGGGAACTCATGGGCAGGAAGTAGACCCCAGTCACCAACTCGCACATACACCTCTGCGAGTAGGATTCCATGTCTGTTGTTTCTGAGTTTCCAGAGGGAACCCCCAGTAGAAGCACAGATATCGATAGCATGGAGACCGTCCACTCATGCAGAGGACATTGCAGAGTATTGGAGAGAATATGTAGCATTGGGCCATGACTTCCATTGGGATATGACCTTAGTCAAGTATTATGGACTCAGACTTAGGAACTGCCTCAGAGAGCCACAAAGGGGAGGACCACAACAGTAGCAACAAGGGCATAACATTGATTTCATCCGGAAATTTGGTAAACTCACCATACCTTCTTTTGACGGATCGTCCAAATGCATCGCCAAAACTTGAGTACAAAAACTAGACACCTACTACAAGCTCAAACAAATGACTGAGTCCAGAGGCCATTAGTTTCTCTACCCTACACATGGAGGGTGAGGCACATGAGTGGTGGTATCACGGATTGGTGACATTGGGTCACATCTGCATCACCTCCTATAGAGAGTTCACAGAGAGACTAATGGATAGATTTGAAAGGAGGGATCCAGATATCCATTTCATAGATCTAACCTAGTTGAGACAAACTGGCACAGTAGAGGCATTCATCTTAGCGTTTCAGAGGGTAGCAATGGCAGTGACAGACATATTTGAGCCCTGATTGGTCATGTTATTCACAGAAGGGATCACAGAACCCTTGAGAGGGTGCATGAAGGCCTATCAGCCTCATACCTTGCAGGATGCCATCCGATGCACTAAAGATTTGGCAGATTCAATGCCAAAAACTAAACCCTTGACCAAACCCTTTGTACCACAGAGAGACAAGGATCAAAAGAATCCTCAAAGGGAATGGAAGGGCAAGCCCAAGTTGGATGATGATACGTGATGGGAGTTGATGAGGAAGAAGCTTTGCTTCTCTTACAGAGACCCTTGGGTCCCAGGGCATAGATGCATGGGAAAGGGACAGATACACTACATTGAAGTGGAATCAGGTAGTGAGGAGGAGGAGGAGGATGTTGAGGCACCGACATACAGTGATTCAAAGACTGAGATGATTCATGAGCCAGAGTAGCAGTCGAAGAAACCTTAGATACCAACTAGGGCACAACCCAAGGAGGAGGCAAAACCTCGTAGAGAGGTGAAAGGGGGAACCATAGCCACCCTTTCAGGAGTACCCAGGTACAAAACTCTCAAGCTCAAGGGCCTTATACATGGGCAATGCATGACAACGTTAGTTGATGGTGGGGCCACCCACAACTTCATAAATGCATCCTTAATAGCCAAGAGGGGGTTACGCATAGAGGTGTTTGAGGGATTCCATGTAGTAGTGGCAGATGGATACACGATGACATGCCTGGATATGATCCCTAACCTAGAGGTCAAACTAGGCAACTACACCCTGACATACACATTATATGTAGTTGAGTTGTCAGATACTGATGCAATGCTAGGGGTACAGTGGTTGTATTCCTTGGGGGAGATTGGGTTCAACTGAGAGACGTTGACCATGAGCTTCAGAGATGCTAGTGGATCACCTCGAGCACCTCGAGCAGTATTGGAAAAGAGGATGGATCGTATCTTTCATCATGAACATGTGGCTTATGCAACAAAGTGTTTGATCACCATGCGAAAGGATTCCAAGGGTAGGGAGAATTACCACCCATAGATCAGAGAGATTTTGGGTCAATATGAGTGTTAAGAACCTGAATAGATCTACAAATATAATCACCACAAATATTGAATACACAATAGATCCACAAAGAAATATAGAAGAAACCATACTTTGTTATTACCAAACCCTTGAGG